>CALNHX010004820.1:0-119234 GCA_940337035.1 Agriotes lineatus | reverse complement strand
GAGATTATATTATCTAGCGCTTTATTACTACAATTGTAAGACATCTCTATAGAATTTGCTCAAAACTGTTTAAAAATTGTTAAACTAATAAATATTTTAAATTCTTTTGTTGGTTGCATATGAAATAATTATTAATCTTACCACAAACATATACCGCAAATGTAATTATTACATATAACAAAAATAAAGAAGTTGAATTCACCTTTTTCATGTTCCAGTGTTGTCACATTTTTATACAGACAAAAAATAAATTACTACTTACCATATTTCGAACTAATTTAATTGCCATAACAACGCTATTAACGACCACTTCATTGTTCTCAAATAATATTTCCTCGAATTGTGAGAGATTTCCAGGCGAGCCTTTGTATTCCAGAACCCAGTCATTGTTTTTGCTTTGGGATGGTTTTACATACACTTCTACTCGATACTGCTTGACCAACAGTAATTCTCTAACAAACTTCTCAAAATTTGAGCGGTTAAGCACCAAATAGCTGAGTTTAGGCTCTTCGCCCATATATTTAATGGTGTGGGTACCAAATAGATGCTGAGCCGCCAATGGTGCGTCATCTCCATGAACCGTATAAAAATCACTTCTGTTAAAGAATCTAACTGTTGCTGATGGTTTCTGAAACAAAAAAAAGGTGTTAAACAATAATGAATTGAATTATAGGGTTTGTTAGTGCAAAACGCTGATTTGAATTTGTTATAATTAAACTAAATTGATACCAAATCGTAGTCCCTCAAAAACTCAATTTAAAATCCATTACAAAACCTATATTCAAGAAAAATTTATGTTTTCGTGTTGTAGCTTTTTGTGCTACGAAAGTTATAATGGAGTGTTGAAAACAAAATCGCAAATAATAATTACTAGAAACAATAGTTATTCATATTATATTAAGATACATACAGTGCGTACCAAATGTATGGAACCGGCCTTGTGATTTCAAAACTATTCAAGCTAAATCGATAAAATTTAATATGCATGCTGTTTATAAAGCCTTCTATTATTTCCAGTTTTGTTATTTGTTTAACTGACGAGGTCGGGAGCTGCACAGCCAACTTAATTTTTTTTAAATAGGAAGGGGGGTCAAATCGCATACCGTTTGAAAGGTATTTTCAAGTAGAATTCAGCGACATGCCACTTGCCATAGTTATCTCTAAAGATAACTTGGCTATTGTAAATTAAAGATTGGGAGTAGGTATTAACTGGCAAAACTGAAGATCCAGTTAGCATGGGGAACAATGAATTGTTTTATGGTGTTTAATGTAACATCAGATTGTTGAAACCGTGTTTTAAGTTTATGAAGTTCATCTAGTACAAGAATCATCTATAAGCAAATTTATAAACAAATCGCGTACTTCTGCATGACTGCGTCTTCTATCACCGTATCCTATCATCATCAAGATTTATATACGTTTTTTTTTCTGTAAGATGCTCCATAATTTAGCACTTCGGGCACAGTTTTAAGCTTTTGACGTTCGTTAAACAACATAAACTAACCATTGTTTTCACCGCTCACTAAATCTTCAGTTATCCAGTGGAAATAATAGAAGGCTTTGTAAACAGCATGCATATTAAATTTTATCGATTTAGCTTGAATAGTTTTGAAATAACAAGGCCGGTTCCATACATTTGGTACACACTGTACATATAATTACATTATAAATTAGGGATGTCAGCGGGTACCCGGGTACCCGGGCCGACCCGGGTAATAGTCAACCCGGGTATATTTTCAGGACCCGGGTACCCGACTACTAAATTATGTAATGTCCAGAAAGTCAACCTTTTTCGGAGATGATAAAAAAACCAATTTCGGATAAAAAGTCACGTACTTGAATATGATAGCACTTGGTGAAAATGTGAAAACATTTATGATGACAGACGACTTGCAGTTTGAATTGACGAGTAGGTACTAATTTAAATTAGTTCAGTTTAAAACTCGCGGAGTTAAAATGCGTAGACCATAGAGCTTGAACATTACATGAAACTACAAAAGTGTGTACAAACAAATAAGAAAACAATGTCATAAAAAAGTCATAACAAAAAACGCCTGTATGGAAATATTTTCATTCGCCAGAAAATAATAAGGTAAAATGTAAAATCTTCGGGTACCCGAGGGTACCCGGGTACTGTTTTCGGGTACCCGGGTTTGATTTTAGACCGGGTACGACATCCCTATTATAAATTATGAAATTATTTCCAGACTTTGGTATTATGCTCCAAGATAAATTTTAATATTAATGTGCTAATGCAAATCAACTATTGTTCCATAGTATTATTCTGTTACAACTATATTTGTTTTTCTAAGAAGATACGTAAATTAGCTGTAAGGTATTAATAAGCAAGATAGTGGTCTACCAACTAAAGGATGTTAACTTGAGAATATTGTTTTTAATGTTGTTATTTTTAGAATTAAAGATGTGTTGGTGTTTGTAAAAACTATATATAAAACTTTATGTAAATAATTGCTATTCATTCATAAAATATGCAAACAGATATTCATGAAATACGTTTTAATAACAATCAATATTTTATGCTAGAAGTTTAACTAACCTAAAGAAGTATTTGGTCGTAGCAATTGCTTTAATTATTGCAATGGGACTTTTTGTGAAATTGTGTTTTAAGTATGTTTAAAATACTTAATTTACAATATAGGCCAAGCAATAGGAATTTTTGCTTGGAAAAATCCAGCAGTTTTGCAAAGCGGCAATTTAATACAGTTTGATATGCTGAATGGTATACTAAATTTGGTGCGTGTCTGCTCCCTCCGTTTTTTTTATAGGAATTTCTTTCCGGTATCTCCTAGATAAAAAACTGTTATTATAAAAATTGTGGAGTATCGAGTTATCTAATTTCGTCTAAATAATTTTTGTGAAATAGGTAAATAGTTGTAAAGTTAATCTCATGTGAATGAGAGTGTATTGTCACGCGAAATTGTAGTCGGTATTGACTAATTACTGAGTAATTATCATTTATACTAATATCCGAGCTCTCAAAGCAGTCAAATGCATACAGTACGTACAAAGACATTACGGTTCAAACAGAATGATTGTGTTTGACGGATATCCAGTTCATGCAGCAAACAAAAACACGAGAAGTGCAGAACAACTTCTCCTATTTAAAAAGACAAACTTCCTGCAAATGTAGGTATTTTTTGATAAGTCGATGATCACGACATACACACGAGTCGCTTTTTGCCAAGGTCAAGAAAAGAAGCAAGAAAACAAATTTTGCCATTCAACAAGCAATAGAAAATGCTGGGACACTGATCGTAAGATCAATATGTCACCATTCAATTCTGTTTTTATTGTACGAAAAGATATCGACCTCTTTGTTTTCTTGTAGCTCTGATGAAAAGTTCTCCAAATGTTTATTTCTTCAAACCAGGTAAAGGAAAAGCTGCAGAAAATATTACTCTCCACGAAGTTGACAGGTTGAACAAACAGTGGCAGATAATACATTGTTTTTGCACACCTTCAGCGGTTGTGACATGACGTCTACAATCTTCGGTCAAGGCAAAAAGAAGTTCCTGAGGATGTTTCACAATTCCAAGAATTAGTAGCAGCACAACAGCATTTTCCCCAAACCTACCATCCCGGAAGAATGGGATTGAAAGTAAAGTAGAGTGGACTTACTCCAGTCAGGACAATTGAAGATTGTACTTCTGAAGTTTTGCTTAAATTCCTCTCTGTAAATGCAAAAAAAATGCGGCTCAGTATGTGGTTGCAGGAAGGCAGGTTCTATCATTTGTATTTACTGGAACGGACAGTCCTATGAAAACGTTGCTGGCATTTTAAGCGAATCCGAGGAAGATAAACAAATCGTAACTGTCATTAAAAACCTGTCGGTATACGAAGATACTAAGGCAGCAGATTCTGAAGAGGAGAGTATAGAAGAGGAGAACAACACTCAACCAAGCACTACAGAAGTAAAACTAGAAGTTCACAAACCTGGTCTGTCCAGACCATCAAAATAAAGAAAAGTATAAAAATCCATCAAAACCACTGATCTGGATTAAGCTTACTGTAAAGTTCAGGGCGCTTCAACCGCATTTAAAAAACTATCAACTCTACCTCATAATGATGTGGAAACAAGTATAGATGATAATTAATTAATAACTAATCAATTACGAGTACAATTTCGCATGACAATGGAGTATTTATGCAATTTTAAGAAATGCACTCTAATTCACATGAGATTAAATCTAAAACTATTTATTTCACAAACAAATGTTTTAGACGAATCTTGTAGAGAATTTGATTCTCCACAATTTTTATAATAACTTTTTTTTATCGAGGAGATACAGGAAGGAAGATACTATTAAAAAACTGATTTTGGATGCCACCCATCCAAAATGGCGGAGCGAGTGGAAACATACAAAAGTCGCAAATTTCATATATTGTTCAGGATATGAAACTGCTAAACTGCGAATTTGCAAAACTTCTTGATTTTTTCCAAGCAATTATGGTCTTAGCTCCCTGTTACTTGGCCTAATAAAGCCATTTTACCTAACTTTGATTATCGATATTTTCAAGTTATTAAGGCCTCGAAAGTTGTCAAAATTAAAATTTAAAAAAAAAATTATTCTAATCACTATCACGTATTCACAAAACAAAAATTTGGTTTTCATGTATCGAATTATTTACATCTATATATTGAGTGATCCAATAAATTTGCATTCAGGTTGCTCTCTGTGTAAACAAAACTTTCGTCTTAAATTGTACAATTTTTTTTCAGTAAAATAAATAAATTAACTGCATTCTCTTAGAACTAATTGATAGGTTTCAAAGAACCCAACTATCTGTTCACGGAGGCAGTGGCCACTTTCAACGCTTATTGTGTTTCGCAGTTTACATTTAAAATTGATACACAAAATACAGTGCTTGTGAACATTGATGTTAGGACAAATATAAATGACTTAGACAATCTTTATATGTATGGGGAACAAAAATCAAAACATCTTAAGCTCACTTGCATTTTTGTAATTTAAGAATTTAAGGATTTGTTTTACCAGGACAATTAATAAAGCGGTTACCAAAAAGTAGTTGTAACTTTTCCATTATTAGCAACTGAAATAAATCTGAAGCATCCAATGATTTAAAAACTTTTGATTAAGGTTTATTTTTTACCGATATACAGGCAATTTTCATCATAAATTAGGTTTTTATTCTCTCTCCTCACACGAAAATAAAATTATTTATTGATTGTGATAAAATCAGCCTTATGTAAAATAGGAACCATAAGTCTATATTTGTTTGTACCTTTTTATTATAATTAACTACCGAAACTGCCCTAGAAAATGTTTTAATTTTTGCCCGTATTCGTAGTTCTCAATCAGGAATATTTTTACAAAATTTCAGAATAATACAACCCCAAATTAAAACATTACAAGGTTGTAAACTTCGGCGTCTTGTTTTTTGTTCCCGATAGTAGGCCTGAAAAGCTAATGGCAAACATAGATCACAAGCACAAGAATATTAAAATATTGCTTACAATAACAATGTCATTATTTGAGCAAAAAAGGACACCCCCATTTCTCATCAAGGTTTCTTGTTGATGTGTTATTTATAATAACTGGAAAAAACCGAACTCACCTTGACCTGCTACTAATGCTAGAAGAGTGCTTATCAAATAAATTATGGTATTTCTCCACCTTTGCATCCTGTTTGTGGTGATGCAAATACCTGGAGATTTGAAAGTGTAGAAATCCAAATATCCCACAAAAATACAAACTACCTCATAAAATATCTTTAAGTGAAAAATACTATGGTAATAAAAATAAAATACATCAAGCTAAGATATATTCCTACTTAGTAGACACAACAAATTCGCTAGCCTTCAATATGCACAACCAAATAATATTGTATTTGTTTAGCAATAAGTAGTTTTAGTGTATTATACACTATTCTAAAAACAAAAAAAATGCTTACTTAATGGTAATTTATAGAACAAACAAAAAGTAGGTACATTTTTAACAAAGTTATTTTTTTATCACAAATACTCTTGCTTATAGTGATTAGCCATGGTGTTAAGCGTGCACGCGGGATGTTTCCAAATTATATATACAGAGTTCAAGAGAGAATAGATTTTTAGAAATATGGTACATATTGTAATACAGTGAAATCTCCCATAAGCGGACACGCACGGTGCCAACGTTTTTGTCCGGTTATTAGAGGCGTCCACTTAAGAGAAAAATCCGTTTTTATGTTTAAAAAAGTTGTATTATGCAAAGGTATACGCGCTAACAATACAGACAAGAATATAAAATAATTGAAACAAAGTTATGTAATAGTTGTTACAAAATCTAAAATACTCATTTGACGTAAGGGTTTTTCTGACTGTTTATTATACTTTCCGCATGTATTTCTGAATACATATTTTGACAGTTTAAATACTTTAAAGTCATTACTTTCTTTAGCAAAGCATTTAAAAATTTTCACTGTTAATGCTTCCGTGTGGGTCTTGATTACATTCTCACAAATTTCTAAGTCGCCATCGTTTTCTAATTCTGCCAACTGCACATCAACGGCAGCTGATTCACCTGAAATTTTGGTTACATCATCTTCCTCGCTTATTTCCTTGTCAATGTTTATAAATTCGTCAGGGTCAACGTCTTCGATTTCTGGGATACTCCTATAGGTTCAGCCATTACTGATAAGGGTAAATCGGCTTCTGGTTCCAATTGATTACACTGGCGTAACTTGATACCCGCATACTCCACGGTCGCGGGGGTCCTGAGCCTAGTTTTCTTATTCTTTCATTCAATAAAAGCAAGCAGGAAAAATTCTTGCTATTTTTATTTTTATCATAATAGGCTGCCCACGCAAAAAGCAAAGTAGTTTTAATTTGCAGGCCCCTAAAATCAAGCGACATGGATTGTTTTGTAATAATATCGCGCATAGGGTAATGAAAGTGTCGAATTTCCTGCAGTCAAGTTGACTTAATACCGCCCATATTGCAAAAGAATTCTAATTTTCAGAACATGATCATTAAATGTTGGATTTATGGATTGTTTTGACGCCTCACGACATTAGCTGGGTCTGCATTTTGAAGTGTCCGTACAAGAGAGATTCACAGTCTAAAAATTGTCGAAAAATGGTGTCCGTGTCCGTTTAAGAGAGTGTCCGTTTATTAGAGAAAATTTTATTAGTAAAGTTAATGCAAGCAAGTTGGTTCCCAACAAAATGTCCGTGTAAGAGAGGTGTCCGCTTATTAGAGGTGTCCGGTAAGGGAGATTTCACTGTACATAGTTGCATATTAAGGGCCGGTTGCAGAAAGCAATGTTAAGTCTGGTGTTAGCTAACGTCGCGTCAAAGTGAACAAAATCGCATCAAATTTTGTTTACTAATGTATTAGTTACCATAAGCATTTGAGATTTGATTCGTTTTTGTTCACTTTGACGTCGCGTTAGCTAACACCAGACTTAACGTTGCTTTCTGCAACCGGCCCTTAGACTGCTAATTTATTTGGGAACATGGGTTGATATTATGCATAAAATAATTAAAATATTTCATTATTAAAATACAAAGATGAATTTAAGTATTAGAAAGAACATAATAATTATTCACATGTGTATTTAGTAAAATAACTGATTAGAATTTAAATTCAGTCAAACAATTCAAATTAAGAAACAGAAGGGATCTAACATAGGATTTCAATATTGCTTGAATTAAAGTGGAAAGTTAATGTTGAATACTTTTTTGAAGAAATCATTAATTTGATGTAAGGTATAAATAAATATTATACTATAGTATCTAGGAGTGTTAATAGTTATTTAGACCACAAGTTTTAGAAGTGCAACTTCTTCTGACAAATGTGGAGGGTTATTAAACGAGGCACAGCCGAGTTTAATAATCCACACATGTGAAAAATAAGCACGATAACACGTTTTCTGTAATTTTTTTTAAAATTTCATTAAATATTCAAATTCAAGCCTATTTTGAATAGAATTTTATTTGCTTTCATTTTAGTCAAGTGCGTTCGTCAGTTCTGGTAATTAAGGAAACGTCTTTATTTATTGAAATCTGTAGGCATAAATGTTACAAATTGTTCTATTTATATTCACATTAATAAATAATTAGTTTTTAAAATCATTCATTCCTAAATTAAAAGCAGTGTCACTTTTTTCACTGAGTGAAAAAAAAGTGTCACTTCACACCCTGAAATGAATTTTATAAAGTCTACTTCTTTAAATGAAATTTAATAAAATATATAAAATTGCATAAAAGATATTACTATGGTAAGTTTGACAGAAAAAAATAATAAAAATTTAGATTTGAAATTATGTAAAAAGTTAAAATTTGGAAATAATAAACCCCGTTTTATAAAATGATTTATTAATCTGGTTGGTGTATGAAAGGGGGTGAGTAATAAGAAATTGACCAGATGAAATACAAGTGAATTTAAAAATGAATGGAATATAGATAAATGAAGAATCAAGTGTATGGTAGAAGAACCATAAGAAGTTGAACTGCAGTAATCTATTAAATAGTCTTGTCTGGAATTGGGTGCAGTATCAAGTTTATTATTCGTTAGCTACATCATGTGAATTGGATAAAATGTATTTCATTTACTGTTAGTGGACCTCATCGTGCTTCTTACTGAAGGAAATACTATGTGAATTGGATTTCAGTCACTAGTTAGTAGTGGACATCGTCAAGCTTTAGAAGGAAACATTTTGTGAATTGGATAGGAGGCGTTTTTCTGTCACTGGTGGTAGATATTATCGAGCATCTTGGAGGAAGATGCAAACAGACTTGAGAAAAATGCATTACAGTTGCTGTCACTGGTAATTGATTACAACTATACTTGGGTTGACGTGCAGTGGAAAAGAAGGTTTTTTGCTGCTTGAAGGGAGTTTGCAGTATTGAGTTGGAGTCTGTGTGTATCAAATGATAATTGTAACAAATAAGTTTTTGAATAATTTTCCACTTTCATAGTCATTTGACATTGACAATTATCAAACTGTCATAGAATTTTTGAAGTAAGCTTTCATTGAAACAAAACCATTTTTCAAGTGCAATAACAATCTTTATAATGCATGAACCCGACTTGTTTTTAAGCGTAATTGTTTCTGCTGGAGCTTGAAATAAAACTAATAATTAATAATTTATATGAAAGGGCATATAACCTACATAAATTCATCTTAAAAGAAAATGTATTAAAAGCTAAATAGTATCAGAAAAGCCAAACGTAAAAGCTAAAGCATAACAAATATTGCCATAACGCGTAGGAAAAATTTTAATTGTGGGGAAAAACATTAAATGAATAAAACTACATTGGTGGTAGAACACAATACATATCAATATTAAGAAAAATACCTGCCTTCTACGTCAAATGGTTTAATTTTTAAAATTTGTATTAGCTCCTTTCTTTAAAACACTTTTAATGGCTTTGCAAGAAGAAATGCTCAACTCAAAATTTGTGTTAAATAGAACTGTGGATATATTTTTATGACAACAGAATGTAATCAGAAAAATTAATGTTTGGTGGCTGCTTAAACGTTATTGATTTCAATAATGTGTTAATAATTCTCACTAATGCAAAATGAATAAATCTCTCGTTTAAAATTGTGAAATTTCCAACTTCGATTACGATATGTATCAGATATACAGGGTGCCCCCTAAACGATGCGTACATGGCTTAAGCACAGATTCTTGGGCCCAAAGTAAGACTATTTATTCTAATTCAATGTTAAAAAAAATACTTTAATACGTTATAAAATAAAATGCTTGAATTGATTTAGATGACATTCAGTATGACACTACATACTGGTGTGGTTAATCTTCTCAGGTAATATTGGTTATTATCGGTAGACTACTAGCGAATAAAACATGATTGACACAACTAAGATCAGATATTTTTTTTTTCAGAGAAAGACATTCAATAGTAAATTTTTTGTCTGTGATTTTTTATCTGTTACGATTTAAATACAAAAAAAAAAATTGGATCTGGGCGACTGAACCATGATTCTGTAAATTTTTGCTTAAAATAAAATTTGGCATCTAGGAAAATGGTGATAAAATTGAACACAATACATTGTAGGGATGTAGGCGGGTACCCGGGTCGACCCGGGTAATAGTCGACCTGGGTGTGGTTTCAGGACCCGGGTACCCGGCTAGTAAATTATGTAATTTCCAAGAAGTCAGCCTTTTTCGAAGATGATAAAAATAATAGCAATAAGCGCTAGAAAAACATAACCATGCAGTAATAACAAGAATGGGATGGGGTGATCCCATACCACATGTTTTTTGTTTCATATAAGGAAGGCAATAAATCCGCTTCACGGAAATATTCAACCCGTCAATAGTACCATTAAATTGCGTCAGTATGGGATGAAGTAACATAAACATTCTGTGTGTGATGTTGATTGATGCTGCTACCAATTTCGGACAAAAAGTCACGTACTTGAATTTGATAACACTTGGAAGTGTGAAAATACTTACGAGTAACAGACGACTTGCAGTTTGAATTGGCGAGTAGGTACTATTTCAATTTAGTTCAATTTAAAACTGGCGGCGTAAAAGAAAGCAATTTGTAGTTACTTCAGATGTTCAAATGTACACTAACATTTTTGTTATATATTTTGGGCATATATCTAATACTTACTATATTGCTAGCGGCTATGAGTGGGAAACTGGCCGATGAAGTGAGACACACAACCAACTCCTTCATGTATACGGTGAGCTGTGCGCAAGCGCGGCGGCGTCGTCCGCCCAATGGGGAAGTGGTCCCGCCCAATGGGGAAGTGGTCAAGTTTAAAATTCGCTTCTAAAGGCGGAGTTCGAATTCACACGCATGCGCACGAGACGCGTTATACTATAAGTGAGACTATGTCGGCGCCGTAATGTTTTCTGAAGTTTCCAGGCCCTACCAGCAATATATGTGTATTATATATATGATTTTGGGTACCCGGGTTTGATTTTAGACCGGGTACGACATCCCTAATACATTGTATAAGATTGTCTCTTCATCATTTGTCTTTCAGCACATAGGCAGCTAGATAACCTGTTCCCAGAAAACCATGGCACAGTTACTCTGATTTTAATTTTTTCTTTGTAACAGATCAAAAATTACAGACAGAAAAATATTTGCTATTGAATGCCTCTTTATGACAAAAATTTAAAAGTTATTGGTCTTGTCACAAAAGAGTTACTGTTTCATCGGTATCGTAACACCCATGTTTCATCTACCAATTGTCCGCAGCAATGTCATGTCCACATATTTAATGGATCATTTTCATAAAATATCAAAATCTTCGAACTACTTTTTCTTCTCAATCTTAATTACAACATTAATTTGAAACAATGTCAAACCAGAAACATATTAGGGACCTCAAAACATTCAGAAAGTTCCTATGAAAAATGTGTCTTCCGAGGCTGCGTGTCCAAGATAAGAGCTCCCAAGGCCAGCTTTCGATTAAAGTTTATTGGTAGTAGTAAGTACAAGGCTTTCGATTAAAGTGATTGTAGGTACACAACTTTATGTAATACAGTGTGTTCAAGAAAAATGACTGTGACCTATTATCAGAGGAAGCGAATCACAACAAAATACAACATACTTTTCTTAGTGATATATTTATCGGATATCTACTAAACAGTCATTTTAAGCAAGGTATACATACATACCTATGTGTTTAATTTCAATCAACTGAACAATTTTTGAAAATATTGCACTCTTATCTACAAATATGAAGGAAAAGCTGCAGCAATGGAAAAGTCGAATTCGGCCAGGCATGCCGAACAAACAACCATTGTAAGTCGGTCCGGATCAAAGAAAACCAAGCCAAACAAAGTGGTGGAAACGTGAAGCCAGTCGTTAGAGCAGAGTTTTGGTCATACATATTTTATTTTTTTAATGTTGTTTTTTGCACTACCGACCTAGTGCTTTCCTTGTTTGTTTGTTTGTTAATGGACAAGGTCTAGGCATGCAGAGTAAAAACCTCACCGGGACAGGGAATCGAACTCGCGATCTTAGATCAGTAGTCAATGCTTAACCACTGAGCTACCAACCCCGGCTATTACTTCTCTTGTCTAAAAGACGTATCCCTGCTGGTTGGTATGACAACAAAATAATACACCCATTATAAAATGATACGATCCTAGGACAATTATTTTGTATTTGGTTACTATAGAAACAATAATCACACATTTTATTTTGGTAAACAATATTCTATAGCTTCAAACAAACTACTTTTTTATAAGTACTCGATAAGTGACTTATTGAAAGAGAGCTCAAAACTAGAAACACTCAACCCTTCGCACCTTGTATTTTTAACTTTTCCAGCCACTTACCGATTTTGTAATGTAATATACTATACACGATGCTCATTCAGGATGCATTTATTATTACCGATTTGAATAAGTACAGTCGTAGTAGGTAGTAGCTATATTTCATCTCTGCAGAAAAAAACAACTAGACGAATGAAATGGTTATATCCGTATTGTTAAGTATTAAATCTGTAAATAAATTACTATCGGTATATTACTACTGCTTTGAAGACTTCACTGTACCCAAAATCTTGGTTTGCAATGTACTTTTAATTTTCGGGACGCGATAATTATGAACGTCACAGAGGCAAATATTGTGTTCTCTTCGTCAGTCATTTTGATGCTGAATGACCTGAATGACAAGACCAATGCGCGTTTTCACTGAATGATGCCAATTTAATAGAAATAGTATAAGCATTTTCGGTTTTGCAGATCTGCTTTGCCGAACAACAAAATTGATTAGCTAAGCCGACTCAGTGAGAACACGCCTTAATATACATATTTTAACCTAAAACAATTATTTAGAATTTCATTAAAATACTAAAAATAAAATTATGCAAGACCTTTTTTTGCAATTCTTTTTAAAAAGTTCATAAAATAAATCACTTATTTTATTAGGTAATATTTGAACATATGTATGTATAATCGATAACCTCGTTTTACCTTACGTTGTAGAGGCTGGTGCTTCATTTGCTGGTACAATGTTCAACTTGCCCCGGATTCGGGATACAAAGTTGGAGCGCTCCTTTTTTGCTTGCACAGCAACCATTGTGTGAGGTGTCTGTGTGTGTTATGGTGATCTTGTTACTCTATCTCTTAGGTCTGTGGTTCTTAGTAGAGCACAGTTAATTTGGTGCCCAACTGTGAATGGTCTCACCGAGTCCGGGTCAAA
This sequence comes from Agriotes lineatus, assembly GCA_940337035.1. Lineage (NCBI taxonomy): Eukaryota > Metazoa > Arthropoda > Insecta > Coleoptera > Elateridae > Agriotes > Agriotes lineatus. The sequence continues at coordinate 106,069 of CALNHX010004820.1, read as the reverse complement.
CCGAGGATTTGCTTAATGCAAGGCAAGCTCTTACCCATCTGTGCTACTCGGCTTCTTAATATTTGAACATAAAATACCAAAATATGCTACGTAACACAAAAACAAACTTTTGTTGACTGGCAGCAAGTATGAAAACATTATTTGCTATAAATATAAAAACGGCTTAAAATCCATTTGTACCTCTAAGTAGGTACACTAGCAGCAAAATATTAAAAAATACAAAGATTACAACACAACTTTACTTGAATCATACAAGGGGACTCTTTATTATTCTGTTGATTAAATATATTGTGTAATAAATTTTGAAAGTGGTGGTGCGGTTACAGATTTTGATCAAATATAATTTGACATTACATTATTCTTTATTAATATGGGCAAAAATCTATCATACAGATTTACGCTTTTACTGTACGCAGTATATGTCTGTCAATTTAAGACGCATTTTTTTAGCAACCATTTATGTGTTGCTATCATTCTAGTCAAACTAAAATCTTGCCTACATGGACAGTTCCATTGTAACAATTTATCAATTTCCCGTGTTCTATATTTCAACTAGAAATATACTATATTTCAACTAGAAATATACTGTGTGTTATATACAGGGTGTTCATAAATTGCAGGGACAAACTATAAGGGGTAATTCCTTAATCAATTCTACGCTAAAAGTTCATACAAACATGGGACCTAAACAGCTTTCTTTTCAAAATACAGGATGTTGAAGTTTAAACAAAAATTTGGAAAACAGCTCGAGGTATTCTAATAAAACTTGGTGTAGGTTAGTTTTTCATAAAGTGGTATTGTTCGGTCAAAATAAATTTATTTCCACCAGTGACGTGCATCGGGGCCACCTCAATTATCTTATTTTAGAAAAAACAGGTACGCCACTGTTTTTTAGCCAAAAGTTTTGTAGCTATTGTAAGATTGTTTGTTATTGAATAATATTTTTTAAAAACTTCTTTAAACTGTATTTTGAAAACAAAGCCGTTTAGGTCCCATTAACATCCAATGAATGAAATTGCTGTTACAGATTTTCTCGTTTTTCTCAAAAACGGTTTATTCTATCAAAAAAATAAAAGATACATCGTTTGCATAGTTTTAATGGATGAAGCTAAAAAACTTGTCATATTGACAAAAAAACAGTGGCGTTCCAAAATATTGCTAAAATAAGGCAACATTGAGGTGGCCCCGATGCACGCCACTGGTTGAAATAAATTAATCTTATTTTGACCAAACAATGCCACTTTATGAAATACTAACCTACACCAAGTGTCATGGGAATACCTCTAAACGTTTTCCAGATTTTTGAAAAAAAAAAAAACAAATTTGTTTAAACCTCCAACATCCTGTATTTTTAAAGCGAAGCTGTTTAGGTCTCATGTTTGTATGAACTTTTTATCTTAGAATTGGAGGAATCACCCCTTAAAGTTTATCCCTGCAATTCATTAACACCCTGTATACAGAAACCAGATTACTTACATCTGTGAAGCTGGAACGTGAGATTTTATTTTGTACCACAGACACACATTAAGGAAAATTATATTATAGATTACGTACAAACTACAATCTTTTAATTTTGTTTAAAATTGTTCTTAATGTCCTTCCAAGTTAGAATCAATTCGGACAACTCATCAGTTCGCAGTATTAAGGCCGTTGTTCAAAGATCCATATTAGGCTCCATTATTTTTTATCTTTTTATGTTTGAGGCACCAGAAACCCTCAATGCAGATTTAGCTATGTATGGCTGTATGCTAATGGAATAGCTATAATTACTTAAGACTCTTCACATTACTCAAGCAGCACAAAAACTACAAACAAGTGTAGATCACTGAAGTCTCTGGTTCTATGGAACCAGTCATGACTGGTGTATAAAAATAACTGCAGACAAATGTGAATGCACAATCTTTACCCATCAAATATATCCATCAATTACACTTCTATATCCTAGAATTGTCAAGAACTAGCTTTTGAGTGTAAAATGGTGGATGTAGGTGCTCAACATTGCAAATTTAACAATTTCGATACCTTTTTCAAATGGAACGACCAGTATATTTCTGTAGTTTTTAAAAGCCCTTTTAATGAGATTTCTTTTGATATGTCACATCATGCTTCTAAATTCAAGTGTTTTTGAAATATACATGTTTGAACAATTTAAGCCCCTTAAGATGCTTTATTTCATGGGATAACAACCAAACGCCATTAAAATGATAATTTCAACACTTGAGCTCTCCAAACAAAACATAAAATCAAGTTTAAAAAATCTGTAAAAGGCTTTACCCAGAACTTCCCTCGTCAACATTGTGACACAAAATAATTTTAAAAATCAAATTAAGTTAGGAGTAAAAATATCTTCAAGTTTCTAGTGGTGGTCGAATTCGAACGGCAGGCGGACCGTGTATGCAGTCCCAAAGTTTTGTGGGATATTTCAAGGGAACGGGCTACTTCTACCTGAGCTACGGAGTACCGACCCTTCGAATTCCTGCATTGCAGCTATATTAAGTAAGCGCAAAACCGCAATGCGCAAGTAAACACATAAATGATAAAAACGGGGTTAGGTTCCATTAACTATATTTATTTATACTATGCAACCTCAAAAAACCAAAACTTTTCTGCGTTTGTTGTCTGGCAAATTTGAAGCAGAAACTTTACACTTTGACGACATGGTTTTCCGTGTTTTAAAAATTAAACTTAATTGAATTTTCGGCAGAAATGCTCGAGAAGATAATAAAGTTTAAACTACAATTCCATACGTAACATAAGTCTGCCACTTGAATCTAGAGCTCAAATGTCCATTTGTTTATTCAAGTTTTAATTTTACAATTTATTTCAGGTCCGATTTGGCAATAAGAGATTCAAGGGAATAGGCTCGATAAGTGTGTTTACAAGTTCGTGATAAATAATGTTATTTAGGTGTTCATGACATAAACCGCATACGTCTGCTTTATTTACTTACGGCCGGTCTTATGAAGGTCACTAACCTGACGTGAAATTTAAATCGCTGTTAAAATATACAAGAGCTCATCAAAGCGGCGCTTATGACATATTATTCATTAGTTTTTATGCGCTTTTGTTTATTTTAACAGCGAATTACAGTTAACGTCAAATTAGTGGCCTTCATAAGACCGGCCGTTAGTGTGTGAAAGTTGAAACAGTTAATGTTGGCAATTCCATCCGCGAACGGCAAAGCAAATATCTGCGAACGGCAAAGAAAAGGGAGCACAAAGGTGCCCCGCAATAAATCAAATCAGCGAACCGCAAAGCCGCAAACGGCGAAGTCTGTATAATGTGTATGCAAAATATTGTCTTCCTCCGACAAATAGTTTTTGAGTTACACCGCCAACAGACAGACAGACAGACAGACAGATAGACAGACAGATAGACCGAGACAGACTGACTGAATTGAGAAAACCTGTTTTTCATCATCTAGGGACCCTGAAACGTGAAGTGCTGGAGAAATTCCAAAAGGTGATTTTGTCGTGATTATAATACTTCCTTCATCTTTTAGACAATGGAAGTAAAAACAAAATTCCAGCCTCTACTCAAAACTAGAAATAACAAATATGAAAAAACTAGAAAAAAAAGCAGGCGAAAATTAAATCCGAAAAGCGATTGAATTTAGGGATAAGACATGAAATGTCAGAAGAAAGCTCATTAAAAGTACTTTTCAAAAATACAGAAACATACAGGGTATTCTATTTAAACAAATCGAAATAATTATATTTGCAGATTACAAGTTCTCTTTAAAGCTTTAATACTCAGCGCACGGAAGGAGAACTCTTTGAACTTTTAACATAATTACGTACAGGATTTCCGTGTATTGGCTTTTGTTTTTTTAAATCTGATTTTATTTGACCTTGGAATTAATTTATTCCTGCAGTTATCGTTTTTCCGTGTTTATTATTTCTTGTATCAACACTGACTGGATATATATTTTCTAAACCTAGTTTTGTTTTTATTTTTGGAAAGCTCAAGCGTTTAAATCATTATTTTAACAGCGTTTGTTTGTAATCCCTTGAAATTAAGCATCTTAAGGAGCTTAAATTGTTTTTTATGTCCAAACACGCATATTTTAAAATACAATTGAATTTACAGGTATGAAGTAACATACCAAGAGAAAGCTCATTAAAAAGGCTTTTCAAAAACACAAAATTATACAAGACGTACCATTTGAAAACATTCAAAATTATTAAACTGGCAAATGTTGAGCACCCTGTATAGGTAGTATTACTTAATACCCAGATCCACCATTTTACAGTTTAAAGGTAATTCACAAAAAATATATTTTTTTGGTAATGTTTTCCTTCATTCAATTGTTTTCTGTTACTTACAGCAGCCGCCTGAAGTTCAGCATCATAACCAATGTACAGTGGTTTCTTAGCAATTCTCAAATACACAGGGCAACAAGTAGTATGCCCACAGTACAGCAGTTTATGAGGAAGACTAAAGAATTTTTATAATAATATTGATCAATGCAGAGAGGCAGTACATTACAATATAGGCAGAAAACAGCGGCACAATAGATTAATAAGAAACTTACTTGCAGATCTCATAAATTATGGCAGTGAATAATAATAGTAATAAAATAACTTTAAAATCCTGTTACAAATTTACTAGGCATTTAATCAACACTGAACGATAACTTTCTTAACTAGTGAACCTTAAATATTAGTGATTGTGGTGGCTAAACCGAACAATGATATTCGTGAGAGAAACATTTATTAGGTAACGATGCCACGAATAGCACATAATGCCGAACTGCCTAAAAATGAGAACAGAGAAATTCTTAATGGGTTTATTACGACTAGAGTTTTGAAGGCTTGGAAAAAACTGGAAATTCTGGAAAAAGGCGTGATTTTATCTATTTCTTTCCCCGGAGATGAAAAAATTGAATTTATGGGAAAAATTTTATTTTATAAAAAATAAATACCGAACACTATCTAATACAGCAATATTTTTGTATAATAAATTGTTCTTTTTTCTTTGTATTTCAGAATGTATACTACGTCTCAATTATTTGACATTAGAGTGTGTCAGTTTCAAATTTTTACTTTGTTCTGGGCTGTGGTATTTACCGATTAGGGACTCATTTGACAATTAATTCAGACAATACAGTAGGCCAAACAACGCAAATAAAGCAAGGCTAATAGTAATAATAATTTGTTAAATGGTTAACAAGCAATAATGGTTAGAAATACCTAGAAAGACAATTTTGTTTTTTTAATTTTCCATTTATTTCTGGTTTTTCCAGAAAAAAATTATTTCCAGAAATTTTAAACTCTAATTACTAACTATAATATAAAAATCTGGTGTGATACACTCACACAACTTCCTTTTACAGTGATCTTATAATTAGTCAAAAATTTCATTTTTAATTTTTAACCATTTGTTAAAAATTTTCAAAAATTACAAATTCTACAAAAACGGTACAAAATCGAGTGTTAGTTGAAGAGACAAATTTTCTTTAGAATTTTAAGGTGAATTCAAAAATGTAATAATATACCGGGTGTTTTATTTAAAATAGGAGTTAATAAAAAAAATAGAAAAAAAAACAAAAGACACCCACTTTAGAAGTATTCAACTGAAAAATCACCTATCTCACATCAATACACATTAAAAATGTAAGAAAAATGTAAAGTTTAAAAAAAATCGTTAGAGCCGTTTTTGAAAAAATCGAAAAAAACTGAAAAATCACAAGAGTAAACACCTACTTCCGGTTATGCGATTTTCTTCAAAAGCTTGCTGTCTCATCTACATAGTACACAAAACTTATATATGAAGTTTTAACGCCATACCTCTTTTCGTTTTTGAGATATTCTGTTCACAGACAGAAACACAGACAGACCAATGAAAAAAAATATGTTTTTTGGGATCAGGGGACTCTAAAACGTGAAGATCCGTTGAAAACTCAATTTCGAATTTTTGGGGTGAATCCAATACTTTCTTTATAGTAAAAGGAAGTAAAAATGCAAATAAATATTCACACCTTTTTAAGTGGAGAATATCCCATTCAGCATTAGTTTGTGAAATATTGTGATATTGATTATAAACCAAAAATGAGACATTTTGTTGTGTTTTTGTTGCCAATTTAAAAGATTTCTATGTACTATGTACATTGTATTACATATTGTATGTCAAAATTTGAATTAATTTGTCTTCAAATTACTACACTCAAGCAGAATCTACAGTGCTATTATATAAAATGCGAACATAGGTAGTCAAATGAGTTAGAATACAGTTTATGGGCTTTGTATGCGTTAGACAGAAATAGACATATACGATTTAAAATCTAGTATCCTAGGATTCAGTGTTTTCTGAAAACAAACACCTTCATTCTGCGGATGCTAGATGTTAATCGCATATATGTCTATTTCTGTCTAACGCATACAATGCCCATAAACTGTATTCTAACTCATTTGACTGCCTATGTTCGCATTCCGTATAATTGCACTGTATACTATGATTATACAAAAGATTAATTAAAATAGCTGATTAAAAGAAATTAGGCCGAGTTATCAAAATTATGAAATTACATATCAAGAAACTGATACAATTTTTAAAGTTTTTAGAAAACACAAGTTCTGAAGAAATCATTATAAAGCGCTACTGTTTTCTTAAAATACATTAGGTAACAGCAAAGTTCTTACAAATGTTTCATTTCTAATTTTTCTAATTTTAAAATTAGGCTTTTCATTTCAATAAATTATAATTACTAACAAAAAAAAAAAAGAATTTTCAGTAGGTATTATTTACTTGGTTTCTGTTACTTCTAAATAATTAACGCAATGTAGACATCTTAATGCAGATATGATTTACTACTGGAGAAATAAAAACATTTAATATTTATATGCAATAGCATAAATGAAATTTCAGTTATAATTGCAGCTTTTTACTAAAACTACTATTTACAAGAGCGGGATGATAATTGGTTAGCCTAACAATGAAAGACCAGTTTTTTGTTTTCAAAATCATTTTTATTTTTCAACATAGCCTCTTGAACGCTCAACACATTTTGTCCAGCGATGCTCTAAGGCAGGGGTGGCGAACCAATGGCACGTGACAAAATAATTTGGGCACGGCATTAATTAAGGAATTTAGGTACCTAATCGAAACAATTTATATTTAACAAAAAGTTGAACATGAAGCTTCAAGGCGCAAATAAAACAATTATTGTGTTATGATAGATCTCATTCGTGCTTTCGAGGCTAAACTGCAAGTTTTTCCCAATATTGAAAAAAATCACCAGAGATTTGGATTTACACGAAAAACCAGACCAAGCAAAAGTCACTGAAGAGTTTAATTCGGTAATTAATTCTTCAATCAAAGAATTGTCATCGAGATTTTCTCAGTTCAAAGAATTATCGGAAACACTGAAGTTTATTATGTATCCAGATGTGACTTCACTTGTTAAACTGAACTTGGCCAAATTTGATTGGTTGGAAATTGGAGAAACTGAAATGCAGCTGATTGATTCCCAGTCTAGTTCAATATGGATTCAAAAATGTATCGAAACAAGGAAAGAGTTGGAATTAAATGAAATAGAAAGACTATCTTTATCAGGTAATATGAGTAAAAATGCCAATATCAAAATTATGAAAACGTAGAATTTAATTCCAGACACATTTAGCTGTCTGAAGAAGCTGGCTTTTGTTATCTTAACAATATTTTCATCTATCTATGCCTGCGAGTGATTATTTTCAGAAATGAATAACATTAAAGACTCGCTTAGAAGCCGTTTGTCAGATGACTCCAGTTCAGTTTGCAATTCTGCTAAAAGTAACAAAGTATGAAGCTAATATAAGTTATTTAGCATCTAATTTGCAACAGCAGAAGTCGCACTAATTTTTTCTTTCATTTAAATAAACATAACGTTACTATTACTGTACAAAATATATATTTTTGGTTGCAAATAAAGTGTTAAATTGATAGTATTTAGTTTTATATTTTCTCCATTAATCACTAAGTCAAGATTGTTAGATGGCACGTCATGGTCTCATTAAACATTTCTTTAGAAAAAATGGCACGTAGATGAATAAAGGTTCGCCACCCCTGCTCTAAGGCTTTGATCCCATGACGGACGGCGCTTTACCTAAGGTCTGCAAAATAGGGATCAACAGTGGCTTTGACCTTTTCAACCGATGAAAATCTTTATCCAGTTAGGAAAATATTGAGCTTAGGGAATAAGTGGAAGTCAGAGGACGTCAAGTAGAGTGAATAAGGTGGGTACGAAAGCAGATCGTACTGGAATTCGTTGACTTTAGCTATTGCAGTAACTATAGTGTGAGGAAGTGCATTAGCCTTATAAGGAAAACCTGGCCTTCTTTGTTGAATATTTTGGTGGAATTGGTCCAAAAGCTTAGCATTCACTATTTATCATTTGTTCCTGTGGAAGATAATCGGTCAACAAAATCTCTTTTTTCGAAAACTAATAAAAAATGCTGACATTTACATGACATAAATTGGTTGTCAAAGTGACTGTTTTTTTGTTCACTGGATGTAGAAGTCTTTTATTTTTTATTTTAATAAATTTATTGACTAATTGCAATCTGTACAACAAAGGAATACAATAAGCAAAACAGATAAACGATTAAAAGTGTCATGAATAGATGTGAGAGATAGGATCCATCAATCCTAACACCAAGATTTCTTATGACCTAAATCGGTAGTCAAAGTGACTGTTTTTTTGTTCACTGGATGTAGAAGTCTTTTATTTTTTATTTTAATAAATTTATTGACTAATTGCAATCTGTACAACAAAGGAATACAATAAGCAAAACAGATCAACGATTAAAAGTGTCATGAATAGATGTGAGAGATAGGATCCATCAATCCTAACACCAAGATTTCTTATGACCTAAATCGGTAGTCAAAGTGACTGTTTTTTTTTCAGTGGATGTAAAAGTCTTTTACAATCTAGAACAAAAAAGACTTTTACGTTCATCAACGTTGATTAAAGAAGAGGTCACAATGTAGACACAATTATCTTTGAGTTTCCGCTAATGTGGAGCTGTGCAGTTTTCGAAAAAACATTTGATACTCGATTGCGAAGATCTTTTGCATTCTCGAATGCAAAAGTAGCATTTCACAATCTAGAATCAAAAATAACTAGTGCATTACAGAAAACCGATGCTATCACCATTCCAGCTGATTTTAGGGTCATTGATTTCTCTGGATCCAAAAAACTGCTCATTGATTTAATTTCAATTTTGTCTCTGGGGTACAAATTTGACCCGCAATAACAAATTAACGCATAAAAATCGGTTGCATTCTTTTTAAAATGGCCCAGACACTTGTCAATGTTCCATTCGAGAATGTTTTTGATCGAATCTACGCAAATGTGGCACCCACCGTGCGGACAGCTTTTTTACGCCCAATTCTTGGGCTAAAATATCGCACACCAGCTCTGTTGAGATGCTCACAAGATTAGCCATTTCATTCAATTTTAGTCATATGTTTTTAACATCATATCGTAGATCTTGGTAACCATTTCTGTTGTAGTGACAGTTCTTTGGAGTTCAGAGCGGTGTTCATTTTGGACGCGCGTACTACCCTGTTAAAGTTAACCACCTAATTTTTGTCGGTCCTATATGATGGAGCACGTTCACCCAGTACACTTTCCGTCTATGTAAAAATGTTTGCACTATTTAAGACTTAAAATTAAATAACCGCTCAATGATCAAAATTTTCCATTGTTAAACAAATACAATATACGTTTTCTTTAAACAGCTGCTAACAATACACTATTTCACAGATAGACTTTATATTTTCCGTGTTGCCCATTAAAAGATGGAAGTTGACATTTTTGAAAATACAGTTATATGTACGTATGTATTTAAAATATGTGGAGGCTAGCTAATTATCATCCCGCCCTCGTATGTTAATTTATGTTTAGTTTGAAATGCATATGTATACGTAAGCTAATTATTTACTAATAACGAGATCAATATATGCCTTTGAATAAAATTTTAAATCGGTCGTATATAACCATATGTTTCTAAAATTTATGTATGACAATTAAAATTCTGAATCTACATTTATTTCCCATTTCAGGTACCTTTATAAGATCAATAAACTTGCTATAAATTGAGTCAATGATAGGTCACATTTCAAGTCCCAGATCTAAAATTAAAGATAGGTTTTTTGTACAATAGTCAGAAACGCAATAAATTACATTAAAAAGAGTGACAATACAGAACACTTTCAAGTTTTTATGGAAACCGTAAAATTAATCATCAACGTTCTCTATAATATCAAAGGGTAATAAAGTTCATAGGTTATATAACACGTAAATGTATATGAGAAGAAACTTGGGAAGCTCATATATTTTCCTTTTGTTATAAGTGACTAATAATGTATGCGCATAGCAAATTAGTAGAACTACCTCTATCTCGACGTAAATCCTTTAACAATAAGAACTAGTTTTTGCTCTTATAAAAAATAATTCATTGAAGACTTGTGGATTTCAACAACCAAAAACATTGAGATTGCGGAGTACATTATTAAATCTGAAAGTGTATTTAATCAATTCCTATAACTGACCACACATTAACAGTCTTGAACTAATTTCCTATTGATAATGAGTTCTCGTTTTCACTGCAAATAAAGAAATTCCCCTAAACCAACAATTATGTTCATTTCACTCGGAAACTGATAACTAATACTTCCATAAAAACGTCAATTAAATCATGATATGTGCTACAAGATAAGTTAAAAGACAAAGTCAAAACATTGAACTACTGCATTATCATTTAGCGATTAACACCGTTTCATTTTGCATTTCCATGTATTATTGATTTCTGTTTTTCAAACAATCAACATCACAGTTGGTGCAATAATAAATAACACTCAAAATTATGCGTGAAAAATCTCAGGGACACAATCTTTGATCGGAGAATTGCCTGAAGCTAGAGCAATTCCCACCACATTTAAGCTCTGACATTTACATTTTTTTGGCGTAAGGGACTGGGAATTCCACTACCAGCTTTCTTTCAGTAAGCTTTTTTGTCGATGCAACAGTTCATGCACCTGTTATCAAAAAAACTATATTTGTGACTTGAATAAATTCCATTAATTTATTACAAAAGTCTTTATTACTAATTAAATGCATGATGTTAATTTGAGACCTTAAAAGTAATTACTGAACATGTGATATTTATAAAAGAAGTTTGTGGTTTTCTAGAAGAACCCACTTGAATAACGAGTCCATTAAAATAATAATACATTTTATAGTAATAAATATCAGGTTTGTCTTCAAGTTTGAAGCAGACATCAATTAAAACTCAAATATTGATAGAAATCAAGTCAAGACTGCAATCAGGTGGGTAATTTGAAAAGTAACAGAGTTATTGCGCCTTCATTGCAGTACATAATCAAGAGTTTATAAAGGTCAATTAATTTTAATTTTATAGCTTACTACATGTATTTTGTAATGTATAAACAAACAAAAATAATAAAGTATGTGATTCATAGAATTAGAAGCAACTTCTTAAAAAGGAAGTGTTCACATATCGGAGTTTCATTCCCTATAAGCACCACATGGAATAAAGTAGGATTTCCTTATTAATTCCTTAGAAGTATATTGCTCGAAATTGCAGATATAATAAGAAATGGAAAAAGTACTTCCTGAAAATTGATAAAACGCCATGGCGTGTGTGCTCTTTCGCAGAATTTTGCGAAAAATAAAACTAGATAAAAATATTTTGTGACGATTATTCAAACTGAACTCTTGACACGCTGCAGATAATGTGCCCTACTCTGATGACCTATTATAATACACCAGCAAAGAAAACAACCACAAGTTGAAAATATTGATGACGACAGAGAAGAATTAGTAAAATGTGCCAAGTGTGACACATTTCCCTGAATCCTGTTGAAAGCCTTTTTCTAAAAGCCATTGTGGTTTTACTGAAGGACACTGCCAAACTTGTTTGCACACATCCTATTACTTGTCATTTAAATATTGCTGAATGTAGGGGGGACTTATGAATGATAATTTAAGAGTATAAATAAATGTTCTCTAAGTGAGGGCACTCAGTGCTGGGCAAAATTATCCACTAAGTTTTTAACATTTGTCTACGCATTAGTGGTATTGATTCATGTGAAACTGTGCCCTAAACAAAAGTGAGTGCTTATATTTAATTTCTTTATCTTTTACTAATGAAGCCGATGCATTTTAAGTTAAGTCAATATTTTGAACTAAATTATAAAGTAACTTTTTTATAAATTGCAAATACATCTATATAGTACATACACATAAATCATTGATATTTGATCTTAAATTTTATCCCCTAAAACCACATTACAAATTCACAAGAGTATTTTTTTTAAATAAATTTGTTTAAATACTTTTAAGGGGGGCATAATATTGAAAGATGGAAAATGTTTACAGAATAAAACTAAAGTAAATTAACAAACTTCATATTGTTATCATTAAAATGTTATCGGTATTTGAATTGCCATTATGTTTTACTTTCGCTATTTAGTATATTTACTGCCCCTAGTTTATTTTTCCTAAATCAAAGTTGATTTTCAATCAGAGTCCAATTTTCAGGAAAATAAAATAATTATAAAATTGATTAAATAAAAATGAATTGCCAAAGTGATAAAAATATGTTAAGGTTATTTATTTACACTTGAACGAGTGCATTTTTAGAAAACTTTAAAATACAAAAAAATTCATTAGGGGCACTGATTTTTAAAAATACAGCTATAATTACACTTTTTTATAAATATTATTTCCTTCCACCACATAAAAACAATGTGTTTAACCACACTGCTACCTGTATTGTGCGACAATTGCACCTTAGTTGATTTGCATATTGTTTTGGAAAGAGCCGGTTGGAATGACTTCAGAGATTAATCATTGACACATGAATTACTAATCCAATTTTTTTGACTCGACATTGCGCGAATTTAAAATTGCAGCATTCATTCAATCTGTTTAAGAGCTAGTCAACATTGTAAGGATACTGTTGACTTAGTTTCTTCTTCAGCATTATGTAAGAAATATAAATATAGACTTACTACTCATGTCACATTGAAGTATTGCACAAGAAATGTTCTGAATTACTAAGTATCCTTTCAAGGTAACAATAAAACGTGTAAGATCACTTTTGCACCTATGAGTAACCCTGTTTCATTCATCAAAACAACATAAACACGTAACTTGTCCTATTCGAACTTTTTATGAGCATTAATAAAATTGTATTTAGGTTTCTAAAAATCTAAAATAGATTTTATTAATTTAACGAAATTATCCTCTCAAAACAATTTGATTATTTCAGAACATTTAATATTTTTAAAAGACAAAGCGAAATTGCGGCAAGTTTATTAACACTTGCATGATAATGTTAATTAATTTAGAAATTCGGTATACAAGACAAAAGAGTAACAAATATATGTAAATTTATCGCGTATAACCTATGACATGTACTATTTTTAATTCAGTCTTAATTATCAGTAGCGATAACTCTTTAAAGCTAATAATGTACCTTAAATTGATAATGAAAATTATGTCTTCTAATATTTAAAGAGTAATTTTTAAAAGCTTTAATGCATCATTAAATTCAACTTATATTGCATATTACTCTTAAAAATGGAATGCTGCTTCCTAAGTCTATATTACAACAAAAACCGTAAAAAAAATTGTTTTTTAAGTCATGCACTATGCACAGTTAATAACAAAACTGTATTTAATCAGATCTCGAAAACTACCTTATTCGGTTAATGGACTAATGTCTTTTCATGTTAAGAATAAGATAAAAAGTAAACTCCAATTTCAAAACTTTTGCTATCACAGCTATCCTTGTTTCCCCTATGCTCTGATCAACATAAAGCATTTAACTCAAAATTTCTGTAACATTATAGCTAACTAGCCCATATTTGTTGCGCTACTTGAATTGAAATTACAGGGCTCCTGAAAAGTTAAGAACAGAAATGAACACCTAACTAATACAAATAGCACAATCACAAAATCATTTAATGTGATGTTTATTAAACAATTTTACCATAATTTAAAATTTTGCTCAAAATTTACCTTAGTTTTATACAGTTTTGACTGATGCCCTACTCAATTTATTGTGAACCGCAAGGTTATATTCACTATAGACATTTACTGAGAACTTTGCATAATTTTATTTTTTAAATAAACAAGAATTTAAAAATGCACACACATTCAGCGGCTCGGTGCGCCCGGCACCCCGACACTGTAACGGTATAAGAGGTTACAGATTATGTATGTATGTAAATAAACAAGCTAATGCTAATTAAAAAGTTCTTACCAAGTTTTAGGAAAAACCATATATCCTGTTGGCTGTGGAAAATACTGCTCTATTGTATGTATTTGTAAAAATCGATTGCCATTCATAATTTTTACGACTTTTAGTCCTTAAAATTTTCCAAAACGGGGTTGGTAATCAGTAAAGAATTTCGTTGAATTGTGCATGTTCAATTTTCACAACAGATGCAAATTATCAGTCTGGGTCAGCCTATTAAAGAATATGAAGCTACTATAGCAGCATATTAACGTTGTTTTTTTTAAATAAATACAAATTTAATTAATTCTATTATTTTGAAATATTAACAAGGCAAAAACCATTAATATTTCAAATTTAATTTTCTATTACAAATATAGATTTAGATTTGAAATGTTATCAAGATAAATAAATATTTTATCCATTTCATATTTTATATTAACAAATACTTTAAACTTTTACGTTAAGTAAGTTCAAAGGTTAACCTACTTAGTTTTTTAAACAAGTAATAGTAATTTATTATACAAGACGATAAAGTTAAATTTCATTCACGAGTGAATCGTTTAACGTTGAGACGAAGTCGAGACGTTAATGCTTCAAGAGTGGATAGAAGTAACTTTATCGTCGTGTATAATACAATATTTTTTTCTATAGCAAGAACTTTAACAATTTCAAAAGAAAATAAGGACAGTCAATCACATTTCAAAATGTCAGTAGCTAGATTGGGTTGCTACGATAATACGAAGCTGTCATATTTAATTTAAACAACAAGTTAGAAAATTAAATTACTTTATCTATCCTTGATGTTAAAGTGCTACTTTATCTACCCTTGCTGTTAAAGTAAAACTTGAACTTTTGTTTTGAGCTGATAAAAGCACACTTTAACATGTGCTATAGAAAAAACTAATTATTTCACCTGTTGTATAAGGCAATAGTTATGTGCAAAATGTTAAAGCAAAAAACTCTATACAGAGAGATGCATGAATATGGCCAGAGCTTTAGGATCTTTGTCATCTGATTTTCGAAATTCAAACACTAAATTAAATAGTTTAAAGCCTGCTATTCCCTGACAGTAAACAATTTGTTTTCATTCAAGATACCTCTGAGCAACGATAGTCAATCTTTTTTTTTCAAATAGCCACTATAATGGTTTCATCTTTTTTTTTACACAAACTCACACAAAACCTAACCTGCTAACCTCGAATTTGACATAAGACATACAGTGCCACCAACATATTATTCATACGTTGTATACCCAAGTTTTCTATGCAACCAATGGTACCTCTCTATACATGTATCAGTATGATTACACAAAAAAACAATTATGTTTTCATAATAAACACATATGAACTCTATATCCAAGATTACAGAAAAACTATTGGATACGAGTATAAGTATTTTCAATGCTTCCTCCTCCCAGTAGGCTGTTGTTAAATGTTTTTATTAGGTTGCATGCAGGAATTGCAATAGAAGTCAAACTGTGACATGAAGAAACTATGACACTTTTTACACCTGCTTTATTGACATTGCTGCAATTTTAATGTCACAATGCCGAAAATTATACGAAATTACCCTCAACATTTTTTAACTGGCAATGCAAATCTTGAAAAATCATAACCACAAATTGAAAACAACCTAAACCCAATTTTGTCACGTCGAATCATTTCGCATGTGCACCAAAAAAGTTCATCCTAACACAGCCTACTAGAGTAACCATTGTGAATGAATTATATTATACATATTTATGTGATCAGTTTGATTACCGAACGGGTGTATCTCAGGGGTCGACGTTAGGGCCTCTGTTGTACATTTTTTCATTAATGACCTTGAAAATCATGTGAGGACAGTATAAGTGAACTAAATTTAAAGTTTGTAATGGTGAAATAGTAATAATTTTATTGTTAACATGGTTTCGTGTACTTTAATAGACGAAGTCTAGTATCTGATTGCAGGGGCGGCGAGTAGACGGGTGCACGGGGGCGACCGCACCCGATCACAAATTGTTACGGGTGCAACGCACCCGATGAATAAATTGTAACAGTAACATAATATTGTTCAAAACTATTTATTTGGAATTGAATCAGCATCTGCTAGCCAGCATCAGCCACGGGGTGTAATGACCGAGCTACTACCTGTCGTGGTTGGGACTGGAAGTACAATTCTACAATCTAAAGCCTATCGCCTATAGGTATCGGCTAGGGTAACTACTACCTACCTAAATATTTCCAAGAATTCAATGTTGCTTATTTTATGATGGATATTTGCAATTAGCTGAAGTAAACGCCTCAGTTTCCAAGTAGCATTTGTATTGTTCGCTCTATGTAGTTGTCTGCCTATGTAATGGATCAGTTTTTGAAGCACGAAAAATCCACCAGTGCCGGAGATGGAAATCCGCTTCAAAACCCATCATTTTCAAATCTCGATAAAAAAATGGTATATTATACATTGTAATTTATATTACTGTTTCCAACATGTCAATCTGAAATATTGTATTTTAGTTATTTATTTATTTAGAAAAATTAAATATAATTTTAATCACAAACTACATAACTTTTTGCTGGGATTAACCAAATTTAATTTTACCAATATTGTATTTTTGAAATTACATACATACCTTTAGGTATTGCGTTGCATACTAATTTAAATTATTATTCGTTATTTCATTAATTGCAAGAAATTTTTAGTTGCAGATATTGTCAGAAAAAGAAAATCCACAAGGAAATTTTTGCATAAGTGGTCTGATCAGTTTAAGTGGATTGATTACAATCTTCAGGTGGATAAAGTATTTTTTTTCAAACGGCAGTAAAATGTTGCATTATACTCCTGGATTGATGATGCTAAACTGTCACTTTATTGCCATGCGGCAGATAATATTATCTGCCGCTGACAAGCAGCAGATAAAGTTATTATCTGCCGCTGACGAGATACAGTACTTTTCCTCGGATTTTCTTATAAACGTTTGAAGAAAAAATGCTATATGTTATTCGAAGCAAAAGTATCTTTATGTGGCTCGGCTGTACCGTCCAGCCACGCCACATAAAATATAACTTTTGCTCCTAATAACATAATATACTATTGTAGGATATGCTTAGAGGCAGCAAAAAGAGAAAATCATACATTTGAGGCCGCTACTGTCTCCAACAAAAATGCCTGTAATAGTTTTTGTGTTAATGGTTTTTCTTCGTGGAATAAAGCAATAAAGACGTTTATAGATCAATTTTCATTCCCAAGCAGTTGGTATTGTGGCGTGTAGTAAACGTGGTGTTAACGTCTTGGCTAGTCTTAATACGGAAAAAGAAAGCCAAGTGAAACAAGCTAGAGTTGCTTTGATCACGTTTATTACCAGCTTGGACATAACTCGACCAGTAATGTTGGGACTAAAGCAAATGCACATTTAAAAATTCTCTTGGAGTTCGAGACTATTTTTGATGAAAACTTTTATTGTAGTTTTTGAAAAGGTGGAAATATTAAACTGTTTACTACAAAAAGTTTCCCTTCATTTTAATGAAGCAGTTGTACTTTTAAACACAGTGAATGATGTTTTAAAGAATAAGAGAAAACATGAGATTGAAAGTCTTTGAAAGAAATTATTAAAAGTGCCGAAGTGTAGGACTAGAAGAAGCGGTATTACCACGCAAAAGAACACTTCCTAAACGATACAACGAGGGTGCTGCTCAGTTTAATTATGAAACCCTCGAAGACATGTTTCGATCACTATTTTTTGATATATTGAATCAAACTATAGTTAGCTTAGATAGCTGATTTAATACGGCAGCCATAAATCATTTAAAAGAAATAGAACTTTTTAACTGAGGAAATTCGCATGGACAAAAAATATTTGAACTTTATAAAAGCGATTTTGAATATGATCGTCTTAAACTGCATCGCGACATGTTTATAGATATATGTCAACAACAGAAATTAGCATTGAATAGTTTTAGTGATGCAGTAAATATACTCACTGAAAAAACCTATTTAGTAGATGTAATTTCAGAGATGTTCAAATTTATAAAAATTCTTACCATACCTGTAACTTCCTGTACAGCGGAGAGATCGTTCTCTGCTTTACGACGATTACATAAATATGTTAGGTCAACTATGTCACAAAAACGATTAAACAATTTAGCAATATTATATGTGCATAAGGATGTAACAGATGAAATAGATAAAAAATGATGTAGCCAACGAATTTATAAATCGAGCAATAGTTCGCAAAAATACGTTTTCATTTAAATAGTTCTTATGTATAGATACATAAGTATCTAGCTATTATATAGGTATAGGTAAGTATATAATATGTGATGTGTATATTATTTACACAAATTGTATTGTTTTCATTGTATTGGTTTAGTTGTATTTGTAATATTAATTGATTTACATACTTTTTATTTATTTCTTTCAAAACCTAAAGCTTCCAAAATATGTATAAGGCACCCGATTGAAATTGGAAAACTCGCCGCCCCTGTCTGATTGAACGAATGAATATCAAAATATATTTTTGCTACCGTTCAAAAACAATAAATTCTTAGTTGTAACTGCAGATGAACACTAAACTGGCTGGGTCATATTGATAATAATGTATGCACCAGATTAAACAAAACTTATTTTACTATATAAAATTTAAAGTTTTGCTGGACTGAAACCGATCTTTTGAATGTGCACTTTGCCACGGTACAGTCAATATTATTTGTTAGGCTCAGTAATGTGACACAAGAAGAGTATTTCACAACTCAAAAACGAATTTTGAGAATAATTATCAGCTTACATCCAAGACACTCCCATTCAAAAGTAACAAAATTTTAACACTTGAAATTATACCTTCAGCATTAATTTTAGTAATCTTATATTACAAGAGCCGATGCCGGCCGTCCAGGCGTAAGCAGGCGCGCGCACCTGTCGATCGCGCAGCAACAAGCAGCATAAACGCGCACAAGTGGCGACGCGGCAAGCATTTGTATTGTTAACGCTGGCAGGGCCGGACGTAGGCTGACTGCCGCCTTGAGCAAGCATTTTTATTGTTAACCGTTTCTTTACGCTGGCCGCGCCAGAAGTAGGCTGGCCACGAGTTCTAGTTTATGTATAATTATGTAACACTATTATGTTGTTAATTTAATTTAATTTCAATTATTTGATCTGCTATTTTGACTATGTCGATCTGTATTTACAGCAATGACTTTAATAAATTATTATTATTATTATTAATTAAAGAAAAAAAAAACCTAATATGATTGCTTTTTTTGCGAACACTTCTGCAAATCTAATAAATTAATGAACTCGAGAGTGCTTAAGAATTGTATTTACAACAATATATCGATAAGTTAGACATTATTCTGTAAAATAACCTACTTATACAGTGTAGAATACAGAAATAAAATACAATCACCTGTTCCAATGCAAGTTTTATTTAAAATGTGTATATTCTTAAAGTAAGAAAAGTTTAAAAGTTCAAAAATTAAAGGTTAAAAAGAAGTTAATAAATTCAAAAACATGCAATCATATTTATTTTATGTACAATGTACACATCAAAACTGTTGCAGTTTTTTATAATCAGTTAATAGAAATCCAAATTTATATATCTATAATTTGCATATTAATGAAACATCGTTATTGTCTCACACATATTTAACAAGGCGTTAAACATAATATCTGATTTATCTGATAGCACCCCAAATGACTACGTTATCTTATTTTCAGATGAAAGGCGCAATACTACTTCTGCTATTTGGAGCAGCCATTGCAAGACCAGATGGCTATTACCATCAACAATACCAGTATAAAAGTTCCTCACAATCTTTCAAAAACAACGAGTTGGAACATAAAAATGATGACGAAGGTTACTATGCCAAACATGGTGATCTAGAAGGCAGAAGTGAACCAAAAGTAAATTCCTACAGTCAACACAGTGAATATACAAATCCCAAATATCAACGAGGTCTCTCTAGCAGCCATGGTCAGACTCAAAATGATGACTTCTATGTTCAACAAACATCAGGAGGGCGTGGCGGCGGTGCTGCTAATTATGGCACCGGTACATCTGGTCATGGTGCTGGTACATCTGGTTATGGTACCGGCACATCTGGTTATGGTACTGGTACATCTGGTTATGGTACCAACCAACAAGGTTACCAACATGGAGTGTCTGGAGCACACGGAACTGGTGGATATAATGCGGGAAGCTCAGGTTCTTCTCACCACTCTGGCTACTCCTCTAGTGCTTCATTTGGTACTGGTACCACTGGGGGTAGTCTCTATCCAACAGGCCAGTTAGAACTATTATCGCAACAACTGCAAAACGACTTATCTCGTCAGCTACAAAATGCTATCGTTGAAAACAGTCAAAGACACCAATCCTCATCGTCATATTCTTATGGTTCTTCATCAGGTAGTGGAAGCCATGGAAGTAATGCAAATATCCAAGTACTTGAACAAGAATTGAGAAATAATTTAACCAGGCAGTTACAAGACGCATTGCAAAGACAATATGGTCAACAAAGCCAGAGAGGTTCACACTATTATAGCGTGGGTTCCAGTGGTGCATCTAGTTCTCAACCTAATTATAGCACAGTCCAACTTGAGCAGTTAAGAAAACAACTTGAAGATAAACTGATCAGAGAACTGCAAGATGGTACACATACTCAGAGTCTCCAAAATTCACGCAGCTCGTCCAGCTCCTCCAGCACTGGTTTTGCAACTGGAGTTATGGGATATGGCAGCACTGGTACAAGTGGACATGATACTCGTGGATATGGTGGAACTGGAAGTGTAGATACTCATTCTGTTCATCTCACACCTGGTTCACATAATACAGATTCCTTTGGGTCTTCATCGATATATGACTCAAGTGGTAATCGTAAACCAGCAATCAATTATGGCACTAGCTCTCACAGTTCTGGTTCATACAATAGTAACACATATGGAACAGTGGGAAGCCATGGATCTGCTCCGGTACCATTAACAGATATATCAAGGCAACTAGAGTCTACACTAAACCACGAGTTGAATCAAGCTTTACGTGAAAGAGTAGAAAAGTATAGGCAAAGTTCAAGTTCATACTCAACATCTTATAGCACTTCTGGAAATCACGGTCGCCAACCATTGCCTGATTACCAGATGGAGTTACAAACTTTAATCAATGAACTAAGACATAACCTAACAAGGCAATTAGACGATGAACTAGTTAGAAATTATGGCAGACAAGAACAACGTGGTTCCTATTATTACACTATAACATCTGGTAATGCACCCCAATCCTCGCCAAATTACAGAGTTGATGAATTAGATACTTTGAAACAACAATTGCAAGATAAACTGACTAGGGAATTGCAAGAAAAATTCAGACAACAATATAATCAATACAGCCAAATGTCATATGGCTCAAGTTCAACTAGCCAATATGGAGGAAGTGGATATCAGCAACCTTCTACTGACTATACAAACAGACACACTGGTCAAACATCTCATTCATCTAACACACAATACGGCTCAAGTGGATCAACAGCCTCTTATCCTACGAATACTGGTTCCCACACAGGTACAACACACCATGGAACAGGTGGAGCATCACAAACTGGAACTCATAGTATTTATGGTTATTCTCAACAAAGTGGATTTGAGTATACTCCTGGTACTACATTTATTATAACTGGTGATGCGCCAGCTGAATTACGAGATATTAGTAAAGACATCCAGGTAGACTTAACACGCCAGCTTCAAGCTGCTCTTGCTGAACAACAAAGGCGTTATCAACAGCAACACGGTAGCTATACTAGTTCATCTACTAGCTACAACCCACAAGCTGATTATCATCAAATACAACAACAGTTGACAGAAGAATTAAAACGCAATTTAACACAACAGCTAGACAGATCTCTTACAAGACATTATGGAAGACAAGGACAAAGAGGGTCACACTACTACACAATTTCCACTGGTGGAGGCTATAATGCTTCACCCAATTATAATTCCCAACAACTTAATGATATAACGCAACAACTTCAAGAAAATTTAATTCGTCAACTCCAGCATGGCTTGTCACAACAACAAAGCTCTTACAGCTACAGCTCAAGCTCTGCCTATAAGGGCTCACACACTAGTGGAAATACAGGAGCTTCCTATTCATCTGGTAGTTACCCAACATATTCTCATAGTGGATTGCATACATATGGTTCAACAGGTGAAGACTGTGATGACATGCAAAGAGATGATAGTTTTAGCAAGCATGCCGACGAAGATTTAACGCAAAAGGTAGAAAAATCAGAGGACTTAATCAATAAAAAGAACATTGACCACCTAAACTTAGAACAAAGACCTCAAGCAGTTGGACACGAGCAAATAAGAGAACAATATAAAGCTGACTCCAGGGAAAATGTAGATCTTACTCAGCAAACCGAAGATGATTTCGGACAATTACAAATTGGAGGACAGCAAAAAATGGACTCATCAGAAGATTTGACGCAACAAACTGAAGACGATTTTGGACAACTCCAAATTGGTGGACAAGAAAAAATTGATTCATCGGAAGATTTGACGCAACAAAGTGAAGATGATTTAGGTCAACTACAAATTGGAGGGCAAAAAAATATCGATTCGTCTGAAGACCTGACGCAACAAACTGAAGATGATTTAGGGCAACTCCAAATTGGTAGCCAAAAAAAAATTGATTCAAAAGAAGATCTAACGCAACAAACTGAAGAAGGTTTTGGGAAATTAGAAATTGGAAGTCATAAAAACAACGAGCAGACAATTGTTACTGGTAAAGATAATGCATACAGAAGTCCTTCCAGCTTCCAAGTAACTGAACCAGAAATAGTAACACAAAAGGTTTATGAAACAGGACGTGGATATAGTGACCAAAAGAAAACTGAAGATATTACCCAACAAGCAGAAGATGAATTTGGGCAGCTACAAATTGGAAGTAAAAAAAAATACGATGACAAGGATGTTCTTTCTCAACAAACAGAACAA
Organism: Agriotes lineatus; assembly: GCA_940337035.1. NCBI lineage: Eukaryota > Metazoa > Arthropoda > Insecta > Coleoptera > Elateridae > Agriotes > Agriotes lineatus. The sequence continues at coordinate 82,859 of CALNHX010004820.1, read as the reverse complement.
GCAACAGACTTAACGCAGCAACAGGAGCATATTGAAGATCTTACACAACAAACTGAAGAGGATCATGGCAAATTACAAATTGGAGGTCAACAGATTGACTTAACACAAGATGATGAGGGTTTTAGTCAACAAGTAGAAGATAATCATGGTAAGTTACAAATTGGAAGCCAGCATCGAACAAATATAAACCAACAACGAGAAACTACAGGTTTTGGTAGCCACACACAAAATGACCACAGCAAACTGGAAATTGCAAGTCAGCAACAAACTGACTTAACTCAAAAACAAGACAATGATGATTTTACTCAACAAATAGAAGATAATCACGGCAAGTTACAAATTGGAAGCCAGCATCAAACAGATATAACCCAACAACAAGAAACTACAGGTTTTGGTCACCACACACAAAATGACCACAGCAAACTGGAAATTGCAAATCAGCAACAAACTGACTTCACTCAAAAAAAAGATAATGATGATTTTACTCAACAAATAGAAGATAATCATGATAAGTTACAAATTGGAAGCCAACATCGAACAGATATAAAACAACAACAAGAAACTACAGGTTTTGGTCGCCACACACAAAATGACCACAGCAAACTGGAAATTGCAAGTCAGCAACAAACTGACTTAACTCAACAACAAGAGAATGATGATTTTACTCAACAAATAGATGATAATCACGGCAAGTTACAAATTGGAAGCCAGCATCGGGGAGATGTAAGTCAACAACAACAAACTACAGATTTTGGCCACCACAGACGAAATTACCACAGCAAACTGGAAATTGCAAGCCAGCAACAAACTGACTTAACTCAACAACAGGAAGATTCAGATCTTACTCAACAATTTGAAGAAGGCTATGGCAAACTTCAAACTGGAAATCGGCGATATGAAGATCAAGACGATCTAACTCAACAAATTCAAGACAGTCATGGTAAACTGGAGTTTGGAAGCCATGGCAAGTTGGAAACTGTGGGACAGCAACAAACTGAAGATGGTTTTGGAAAACTACATGCAGGTTATGGACAACAACAAATTAGAAATAATGGAAAGCATGGAAGTCAATCACAATTTGAAGTAAGTCAGTTAGATGGCCAGGAGATTGCAGACCACGGTATTAGTGATCAATTAGAATTTGGCAGTCAACACACTAGCTCTGGTTATCGGCACCATGGCCATCGTTATACTGGCTCAGGCAGTTATGGACAACACAGCCAAGGTGGTAGCGGTTATCAATATTCAGGACAGTTTGAACAATCGCAACAAGTTGGTGATGACCAACAACAAATTGATAAACAAGGTGATCAATTATTACAAAACTTAAACAAACATCTTCAAAATCAGAAATTACAACAAATTGAAAAACAAAATTCTCACCTAATGGAAAGCTTAAATGAACATGTTCAAAAACATGATCGTAGTTCACAATATGGAGCACAAAGTAATTTGTTTGCTGGGCAACTTCAATATGGACAAACGCATTCCACAGGAGATATTTCTGAAACTACAAGGGATTTGGACCAACAACAAGTTGAAAAGCAAAATGCTCACGTGATTGGCAGTTTGAGCCAACATGCCCAAGTTCAAAAACAACAGTCCGGTTACAGTAGTCAACATCGATCCTACAGTAGTTACAGTAGTTCGAGTCAATCTAGCGCTTCAAGCCATTCTAGCAGTTCAAGCGGTTCAAGCAGTCATGGTTCACATGCCAGCAGTTATGGTGGGAAACAAGAAAGTGAAACTCATGCAGGTCTAATTACTGATGCAGAACCTACAAATGTTGTAGCACAGGTCGATACAACAGTACCACCAGCAGGTCAAGAACAAGGTTTTTGGGGAAAAGTGGGAAGTAAAATAGAAAAATCCTATTCCAGTGCGAAACAAACTGCAGGATCTTGGATAGATAAAATCAGTACTTCTGTAGGTTGAACTGAGAGATTAAACTAGTCACTATTGAATTTATTTTGTTTATAACAAATTGAACATATTTGAATGTTACGCTTATTAAAAAAATTGCTACATGTTACAGCTGATAAGTTTGTAAATTAGTAATGTATTTTGAATGCTGGGTAATACCACAATTAGTTAACTATGCTATGTGCTTCCAAATCTTTTTAAACCTTTGAATATATAAACACATAAGCTGACTGTAACGACTGTATGTAATATTAATAAAAGTCTTAGCACTGCTATTTTGAACTCTTTATTTTTGTATACACATAATATTTATAAAATAAGTTATTTAGTACATCTGCTTTTCTAATTTCAAAATTCATGAAATAATAACAACTGAACTATTCCACTACTAATCTGGGATTAGGTTTAACTCACTGCAACAGTAAAAAAGTCAATACACATTGTTAGAAAACAAATCCCTCTAGAATTATAGCCCATTTAATTGTAGGGGTTAAAGTTTTAAAAGCTTCGGTTTTTTACCCGGGCTACGAAAAAACTGAATTTTTGAAAAAAAATTAAATTTTGTAAAAAATTAATGAAACTATCTAAAATAGCAATATTTGTGTGTAATAAATTGTTTTTTCTTTTCTTTACCTTTGAGAATGCATACTAATACTAAATAACTTTAGAGAAAGTACACTGTTTCAAATTTTTACATTGTTCTGGTTAGCGACTTTATCATTTAGTGACTCTCACTTGACAATTCAGACAACACAATACACCAAACAATGCAAATAAAGCACATATCATAATAATTTGTTATACAAATCATTAATATGCAATCATGCTTAGAAATTCCAAAAAGGCAATTTTGTTGTTTCTGAAATTACCCGTTTATTTTTTTTTCTGAAAAGTTATTTCCGTAAGTAGTGTAATTTCTTGTCGTCTTAGCAACACGTTCCATATTCATACTGTTATTTCTTAGTGTCTAGTAGCGACAATAACATACTTAGAGATGTAAAATTCTCGGTAATTTTCTTTCAGAAAAATATTCTCGAGAATGTTACCAAGAAAATTCTTGAGTACATTCTCAAGAATTATTCATTCACATTCTTGCCTTCAGAATGTTTGAACCTGAGAAGTTTTATATTAATAATTATGGGTTATGAAAATAGGTAATCCTTTAACTGCTTTGTTAATAATTAAAAACAATTAACTTGCCGTAATATACAACTCAAACCTTTCCTAAACCATGTAATTTAACAATTTTAACTATGTTTGTATTGTAGTTATTTACTGATGAAGCTGACAAAATTAGCAAAACGTTTAACCAAATTTGTAATTCTTAAAGAATATTTTGAAACAATATGATTTTTATTATTCAAACAAAAATCATGAATAATTAATAATAATCGATATCAGCAATTTGACATATAAATCTTCAAAATAATGCTAATTTTGGCATTATTGTTAATATACTAATCAGTAGATACACTAACTCACAGCACAAGGAATGCATGAACAAAACAGACTTACTGGGATTCCCATACAATGTGATCGCAAATCAGCAGGTCAACACCCAAACACCCTACAGATAGATACACTCGGTTTCCCCTGATAGCCACAATTGTGCTAAGCCATTTTCTGTGCCCACTCACCCACTCACCTTGTCCTTGTAATATTTGAGAATATTTTCGATTACGAGAATATTCTCTGAGACTATTCTTTTGCTTCCAATACTTTATTACAAGAGAATTATCTGCCTCCAAATATTCGAGAATATTTTCGTTCTCCCATCACTAAACATACTGGAACTATGCATTTTGCAGCCTGAAAACAAGTCTGAAAAGTATATTTTTCTTTGGATAGAAGAAAAAAACTATTCTTTTATCATCACACCAAAACTTATGGGAAGTTTAAAACTGTAGTAGGGACCACAACCAGTAAAATATATTTATCAAACTAACATCTATGCCATCTGGTGTTGATACCCAAAATCATAGGTATATATACCACGGGTTCCTGGATTAATGCGAGACTGAACGTCTCTATCACGGCTTGACACGTTTGTACTTCCAGGCATTACGTATTTGTGTGATTGAAGGGGGCGCTGTCGTACGAACAATTCAGGCTGCATATTATGAATATTTACTTGGAAATATTGCATTACTGCCCGGATGCGAATTCTCAAAGTTGTTTTTTTTATATTATTAAGCTATAGTACTAAGAATTTATCAGTTTATTAAACTCAATAGTTATATTCTTGTAAATCCATATTACTAATGAATCGACTTTTAATTTCATGTTAGTTAAGTTTGTAAGTTATTCATTGGAACAGAAGAGCTGTATGGCAAGATAAGAAGAAGCTAAAAGGAACGGGCATCGTCATTCGTGAGGTCTTAGCACGAGCTCAATTAGAACTATGAAAGAAGGCTGTTGAAAAAGTTAGCTATCGTAATGTTTGGACATCTGATGGAACTATTTATATTAAGTATAATAATAGAACTCGTGCGGTATTGACTACTGATGATTTTGAAAATATTTCGAATTAGTTACTTAAACTCTTTTTCTGTGCATTATTTTTTGTTTTATTAATTGTTCGAGAGGTACCACTGATGCACTTTTTAAGATCGAATTTTATTTACATTGAAAACTTTAAAATTTAAATTTTTCCTTTCGTTTGGAGCAGTTGCATTGTACAGATTACCTTGGCTCAAATTATGAACTACTAATACTAAATATTTTCATAGTTTTTAAATATTGCACGTGTTAATATTCATTCTCTTACACATAAATTCAATGATTTTAAACAATATGTTTTAGGTTCCGATCACGATATTGAAGCAGTTTCTGAAACCTGGCTGTCTCCCGATATTGAGAATGCTGTAATTAACATTAATGGTTTTACTTTTTTACGAACAGATCGTGTTACAGATACTTGGGGGGTGGAGTAGGTATATACATTAAAAATAATTTTACAGTTACTTCAATGTCGATTGCAAACAACAACTTAGCTTCCGAGCAGCATTGGATTAAATGTAAAATTAATAAGTACGTTGTAGCAATAGGGGTGGTGTACAGACGACAAGAATATAGCTGTAACGAATTTCTGAATGCATTAGAGGATTCTTTAACTCAAGCAATTCCTACTATTATGTACTGTGCTTAGGAGATTTTAATATCAACATGCTGGTAGTAGCTAACTTCGTTTTAAATTTTCATCAAATTCTATCATCACTAAATCTAAAGCAAATAATTAATGAACCCACTAGAATTACTGAAAAATGTTAAAGCCTTATTGATCCTATTGTTATTTTTAAATAGTTAAGCATACATGATTGTGGAGTAATACCCATGCATCATCCTAGTGATCACAGTTTAATTTTTTGTGTAATAGATATATCAGTAGCTAAAAGCATGCCAACTCTACATACTTTCAGAAATTTCAAAAATTTTGATGTCTGAGAATTTCACCACGATTTCCAATTCACGCCTTGGAATCTAATTTATAATATAAATAATATTGATGATAAATTGATTTTTTTTAAATAACTATATACTAACTTTGTTTGATTTGCACGCCCCCTTTAAAACAGTCACGTTCACAAAACCAAATTGTCCATGGCTCACCGATACTATTAAAACTATGATATCCCTAAGAAGCCCCCTTTAAAACAGTCACGTTCACAAAACCAAATTGTCCATGGCTCACCGATACTATTAAAACTATGATATCCCTAAGAAACAAAGCATTTTCTAAATTAAAAAAAAAAACGAGTTCTGCTGCGAACTGGAAATACTATAAAGATCTGCAAAATTTAACTAATTCCGCCATTCATCAAGAAAAAATTGTGTATCTAGAATATCAAATAAATACAAATAACTCAAAATTATTTTGGAAAAAATTAAAAAATCTTGATATTCATAATCAGCATAATCATGTGGAAATTCCTGAGGCATTATGTAACGCTATTGAGATATATAACTATTTTATAGATTCCACAAATTTACATTTTCAGTCAAATTCTGATGAGGCACGTCTGTATTACGAAACTACCAAAGTAGACGTTGATAACAAATTTGAATTTTCCTTGGTAATAGCAAATATTGTGTTAAAAGCCATAAACGAAAAAAAAAACTACTGCAACCGGTTGTGATGGTATTAACGTAACACTAATAAAATATTGTTGTCCTTACCTATATTCTTCCAATAATCACACATATTATAAACTGTTGTATAGAACAAAGTTTTTTCCAAGTTTGTGGAAACAAGCTAATATTCTTCCTCTGACCAAAGTCCAACCACCCAGTGACCCCAATGCCCAGTGCGACCAATAAGTATTCTACCTACATTGTCCAAAATATATGAAAAAATTTTGATCTTACAAATTAAAACATATCTTGATAAAAATAATATTTTAATTTTGAATTAATTTGGATTTAGTAATAGTTGTAGCACATTGCTACTAGGCGTTGTGAACGATATTCTAACAGCCACTGATAATAACAAACTTACTGTTCTTATTACGTTAGACTACACTAAAGCGTTTGATACCATCAATCATGACGTTCTGTTAAGTATTTTAAATTACATTGGCTTTGATGCTAGTGCAACTTTACTTATAGGAAATTATCTTAGGGGTAGAGTTCGAAGTGTTACTGTCAATAATCAAGTATCAGATCAATCGCCTGTAAAATGTGGAGTACTACAAGAGTCTATTTTAGGCCCTTTGCTATTTACAATATATACTAACAACTTTAATGTATTTCTTAGATTTTGTAAATTTTATCAGTATGCTGATGATACGCAACTTCTGTATTCATTTGATCCCAAGAATATTCAAATTTCTAATAACGAAATAAATGAAGACCTAAGTAGGTTGATGCACAATTCTGAAATACACTTTTTAAGTGCTATTTGGTAAGAACACACTTTGTGAAACATGTCAATCGTTTAAATATACAAATCAATAACTCTCCATTACAAATTAGCAATTGCACAAAAAACTAGGACTACAGGTACACTTCCTTGAGATTCAAGGAGCACATGTCTGCTGTTATCAAAAAAGCTTATGGTAAATTAAGGATTATTTATAAAAACAGACATTTTTTAAATAAAACTATGAGAACTATGCTCTGCGAATTTTTGGTACTTTCGAATTTTAATTATTGTGATGTAATGTACGGTCCCTGTTTGGATTTCTTCGATAAAAATAGAATACAAAGAGTTCAAAATTACTGTCTTCGCCTTATGTTTGACATTAGAAACTATGATCACACATCATATAAATTACAAGAACTGAAGTGACTTAACATGCCAAATCGAAGAATACTACATGCAGCTGTACTCTTTCGTAAACTTGTTATTACAAAAACACCTCTCTATATCTATAATGAAATTTGCTTTAGATCTGACGTACATAATGTTAACATTAGAAGAAAGTAAGAAAGACGAGTTATTTAACAAAATCGAAAAGTCAAAAATTCACTTTTTTTGCTACAGCGCCTGAACTAAGTTAAATATTCAAAGTTTATTTATGGGGTTTGATGCAACTTTACCTAAGGAGTATTTCATCCCATTTAACCAAATCTGTATCTCTCCTAATAAGGGAGATCCCCATGTTGAGAATGAGTCTGTGGACACACTATATAATAAACAGATCTCTCCCATATTAGCACTGTAATGTTGTTTTTATATCAAGTGTTTTTTAAGTTGTTTTTGCCAATAAAGACATTACTATTATTATTATAATTATTGACTAGACAACAGTACATTATTGTTACCATGGCCGGTGAATTAACCGCACCCTTATTGAAAATGTTTGGCAATGCCTAAAGAGGGAACTGATAAAAGACAACATTGCCATGAAGGTTCAACTGATTGCAAGAATCATATATCACTGGAACCAGAATGAAAATTTTAAAAATATTGCACTAAATTGCATTAAAAGCATGCCCTGAAGAATCAAAACATTATTGAAAGCTAAAATATTGATATTTTGACAATAATGTTACACTATTTGTGAATTAAAATAGTTTAAAAATAAATATTTTTCCAAAACTACTCTATTTTCTTTTATTTCCAACAATCTATCTGTATGACTAATGACATTCCTGGATAACTCAGAAAATTAAGTACTTCTGAGTCTAGTCAATAGTGGCGAGTGACTAGTTATAAAGATTAAAATACGAAAACTAAATTTACGAAACAAAACTATTTCTATAATGCAAATTTGATTCATTTCAGTAACATCCAAAACATCTGCTTCGAAAGTTATTAATTTGTATCCTTAGTTGTAGCCAGTATTCCTTAGAATTCAGTAACCTAAAAACTGTGTAAAATGCATTATGCTAAGAAAATGTAATTTATCACTAACACAGATAATATAAGGTAGGGAGTAACACATAGACAAAATAATACGCTTCCAGTAAAACGTACAAATAAAATAAATAATACACAACTTGTACAATAACGTTTTACTGCTCGCCGTGGACGTTTTGATGACAAGTTCTCTTTGTTTCTTCGTTTTGATTTAGTTAGGTACATGAAAAGAGTTAGGTGCAAATTTTGGCTCCATATAACTGAATGCTGCATCAGCTGATTAACATCTATATCATAAAAATGTAAATATTTATGTTGTTACACTTAACAGTAAATGAAATTTGAATTAATGTATAAATTGTTATTATACCAATATGATTAATTACAGATTCTCCCCATCTTAAATTTAATTCTACCTATATTTGTTATAATACTATGGAAAGATACATTTTCTAACCTATTGGAACTACAGTTAGTCACACACTTTTTCTTTTGAGATATTTTTAATGATTATTAGAAATTGCTGGTAATGATGTTTATTAAAATTAAACAAATGGCAATTTAAATTAGGCGCCAATATTGAATAATAGTTACTGCAACGCTCAACAGATGGCGTAGCGGTACGGGGAGCTTTCAAATGTTTTAATCACAGAAAATTTTCCAACTCAACAAGCCGAGTAAGTGCATGGACAATAAAAGGACTGTATCACAGCCAATGGAGCACATAAAAAAAAGTACAATAACAAATATTTCAGATCATTTCTTGCTTTGGATGTTTTAAGCCACATATAGGCAACCCACGACCCCCGGGCCGGATCCGGCCCTCCGCCAGCTTCAATCCGGCCCGCGTGAGATTCAGAAATTTCAATAACGCGCAAAAAAATTAAAGATTTAGCACACATAGTTTATTTGTAATTACTGTCAAACAACAGTAATAATAAAATAAATATAAAATAAAAAATATTATTAAGCGTACGCAGTGGAATGCCACAGATCAAGTCAGAAATAGTCATTAGAAAGAGACAAACAGATAAAGATAAACATTCGGGAAGCCGTCCGATGACCTTGAAGCGTTATTCATAACAGTCGGCTCTGACTGCTCGCATCGCATATTCGCGTACGATCGAGAGTATTCTAGTTGCTTATTGAGAGTAATATATAATACGCTCAGCGCACATGTCAAATCATTACTTCTTAAAAACTGATAAGAAAAGACGCTGGAAATATTCAAGCAAATTCAGCTCATAAGAAAAAATCTATCAAGATGTCTGGTTTAAAAAAGCGAAGTGAACACAGAATGTCGTCAATTGCAAAACAAATGGACTGATAAATACTTTTTTATCATGCAAAGTGGTAAACCTACGTGTTTGTTGTGCAATGAAACAATTTCTATTTTAAAAGAATACAATATGAAGCGGCATTACTCCAGCAAGCATTTCGCTCAATATAATTTACTTAGGGGCCAGTTAAGAAAGGATAAAATTTAAAAACTCATTACCGATTTAGGGAAACAGTAACAAATGTTCCATCCACAAAGATCAAATCTAGACAGTGTTGTTAAAGCTAGTTTTATAGTTAGTTTGGATGAGAGTACAGATTTATCCGACACAGCCCAGTTAGCTATTTTTATACAAGGTGTTGATGAAGAATTGGTAGTGACAGAGGAATTACTTGCTTTACGGCCGCTACAAGGGACCACTACTGGAAAAGATATTTTTGCCGAGGTGCAAAGTACTTTTGAGCAATATGGTTTGCAGTGGTGTAAATTAGTTGGAGTGTGTACAGATGATGAACCTTCAATGGTCAGTTCACGAAAAGGTTTTATCGGAATTCTGAAGGAAAGAGCAACCGCTATGAATGTCAAAGAATGTGATTTAATAATTCTGCATTGCATTACTCACCAACAAAATGGTGCTCTAAGTCTATTCGATTGAAGAACGTTATGGATGTGGTAGTAAATACCATCAATTTCATTAGATCCCGCTGTCTTAACCATCACCAGTTTAATGCATTTTTGGATGAACTCTCTTCAGAACACGATGATGTGACATACTATTGCGAAGTAAGGTGGCTAAGCAAAGGTAAAATGCTAAAAAGATTTTATGACCTTAAAAAAGAAATAGCTGATTTTATGGAAAAGAAAGAAAAAACGTGCCGCAAATTTGTGGCTTGGCATTCCTGGTAGCCATCACAGGACACTTAAACGACCTGAACTTGAAGTTTCAAAAACAAGGGCAATTGGTAAATCAGCTGTAGGTAGTCATCTTAAAGCTTTTCAAAACAAAATTTGCTTGTGGAAAACACAAATGAGAAGTAAAAACTGTTTTCATTTTTTAACATTATCCAGTCACGAAAACATTGAATACGGTCGCTATGCTGAAGAACTGAAACTACTGTCACAGCAATTCACTGATCGGTTTACCGATTTTAAGAATAGCACTTTCAATATTTTTGCAAATCCTTGTAAGTGTAATGTGGAAGATGCTCTGCTTCACCTACAAATGGAGTTGATCGAGCTTCAAGAAGACTCATATTTGAAGTCTAAATTTAATGATGTGGAACTAGGCGAATTTTACAGAACATACCTTTTCGAAAAAAAGTATCCACAGCTGAGAGTTTTCGCACGAAAAATAATTTGCACATTCGGAAGCACGTATAAATGTGAGCAGCTTTTTTCAATCATGAACATTAATAAAAATAAGCATCGTACTCGGCTTACAGATGTTAATTTAGCAAACACTTTGCGCCTGTGTACTAGTGATATTGACCCCAATATTGATCATCTTGTTTCTCAGCTTCAAACTCAAGTTTCTCATTAATTTTAATTTGATTTTTCTATCTTTTTTGTTAATTTGCTTTTTATATGTTTGATTATGCTATTATAATTAATAAAATAAATGTGTGAATTTTTAACGCTTTTTTATTCACTACTACCTACTTATTTCTTAATTGATTAAGTCCTGAAATTACGCCCTCAGCTAAGCAAACATTGCCCATACCTGTTTTAAGCAATCATTGCTATGATCTGGAGGTTTTTTTTTATCAAACTTGAAAAGAAGTGGCATTTCTTAGTTGGCAGCTATTGTTATTGATAACAACAGGAATTAAAGACTATAATAATACATGCTAACAACATTTAAACAATGTTCATTTATATAATACGCGTCATGTTTCTTGCATGGAGAAACCGAATCACATGATACAACAAAATTACGAATAAACTCAAGAATCTGGATGAAACAATATTTAAAAAAAAGGTATTTCTAATTTTTTTACCAAAATAATCATACTATTCCTCTGTAATACAGCCACTAGCTATAGTTTTGTATTGATTAAGAGGTCCCCAAAATAACTCAATTGCATAGTGTTTTTTTATGTTGACATTATTTTTCTCTGTTGACACGTATAAACTGCAATTTTAACAAAATAGGTAACATTAGCTTCGTTAGAGTTTCGTTTATTTTCAATTTTGATAATTTAGGTATTAACGATTAATCTTAAAATCAAATCTCTTCTCGACATACAATATACAGGGTGTTCAAAAATTACACTGACAAACTTTGGGAGGTGATTCCTCAGGTCATTTTAAGATAAAATGCTTTGTTGTAGAGTTACAGGTGGATTCAGGACACCAAAATGATAAAAAAAGTTGATACAGATATGGGTCAGAAAATGCTGCATTACTTCAATACTTATTCATAAACTTTTCATTTAGACAACTTAACGACAATTTATCACAAGTACTAATTAGTAAGTACATAATAACAAAACTTAATTATTACACTTTGTTAAACAGTCAATAGAAACTGTAATAAAATTGTTAAAAAATTGTGAAAAAACTGCAATTAAAATAAAAACGCACCAATGTTTATGTATTGCCAATTTAGAGAAATTGCTCGAAATTTCTATCACCTACGTCATTGCAGACGTGACATCGACGACCCAATGATTCACGCCCCCACTGGAATATTCCGGGTGTTTGTCGAATCGTGTTACATGCAGCTTGGATTCTTAGGAGTAACTCATTATCATTTTCCACAGGTGTAGCGTAAACTATACTTTTAAGAAAAAGGAAGAAATCCAGCAGATTTTGGTCAGGCGATCTCGCTGGCCAGTAGAAGGGACCTTCACTTCCCATCCACGTATTAGGGTAGGCAACATCTAAAAACTGTCTTGCAGTCAAACTGAAGTGGGCTGGCGCACTATTGTGCATGTACAGTTGCGGCCAATAAATATGCGACAACTCTTATAACAGACTGCTATTATAAGTATTTTCTTAGAAAAAGACAAATTTTAGTTCTATTGCATCAAAAATCTATCAATTTCGGCAGAGTTTAGCAGCCGAAAACACCCACTTTTATATAGGCCGTTCAGCAAACACAAAAACATTAAAAATTTTTTGAAGTTGGCATGTGCATATAATTCTTGTACTAGGGATTCTATATTTTGTTTTCCAAAGGTTTCCACACCTGCATAAAGGCTCGTTTGAATTTAAAAATGACAATCAATGACAATTAATATTTCCCATTATTTCAGTGTTAAAGTAGATACCTATTTTTCTGGAAGTTCTCCCCTAAACTTTTATAAAAAGCAATAAAAATGGATTCTAATAAACGCTACATCAATAGTATACAACGCAGTGTTTGTCTAATATCCGTAAAAGTGGTTATTTACAATATTTATGACAGATGCTAATTAAATGTCACACCCTTAACCTATTGGTTTTAGTAACTTTTAAGTACACTCCTAGAAAACAATTGATTTTGGAAGTACACTCATGAAATTTTGGAAATCAATGGCCACTTTGTGTTTTTATGTTTACTGAACGGACTATATACTAGTACCTTTTATTTTTCGGCAATAATAACCATAGCAACAAAAACTAACGACCATTTCCATTGGTTGAAATCAAAATACACATTGCCATATTGCAATCATGACATCCACGACTTTTCCTGGCATCTTTGATTAAATTGTCATTTTATAATAATTAAAAACGCTTCCAAAGTAGTAGAATCATTGCTATTTATGCAACAAGTGCTAAAAGTCAACGTTTCTTCACGAGACATGAAAATTATGAAACGAAGCTGAAGGCTGAGTTTCATAACATGTCTCGTGCATAAACGACTTTTAGCACGCGTTGCATACAATATTTTATCTACGACCTTAATTTTACCGTTATTAATCCATAAATATCGATTTAACAAAAGTTTGCATCTGCGACACTTTAATTTATGTCATATTAAACAGTAGCCCACGCCGCGCGGGCGATTGTTTGCCACGCCAGTGCTGTCAAGAAGAGTTACGAAATGTAATTATTGATACTCCATATCTGACTGTATTCATTACATAATGCTTAATTATTTCAAAAACACTTTACCTCTAACGCAAGAAGCAACTACAATAACTTTACAACTTCACTTCCAGTTCGAAATTGTAGTTTTATAACCTCACTTCACTTTTAGCCCATGTGCTAAAAGTAAACAGCTGATTTCTTTAACCACGGTAAACTATAAAACCTCACTTTTAGTGAAACAAGCTATCGCTAAAAGGCCTACTTTTAGTAGTGGTCGTAGATAAAAATGTTTATCTTACAGTAGCAGCCATACATTATACAACTGTTTTCAGTGTTTTATACTCACTACTGAATAAAACTTCATTTTAGTCACTGAAAACAGTTGTATAATGTATGGTAATAGGTGCTACTGTAACTTATCTATTGTCTGTTTTGCGACATATTGCGACAGCTCAAACTGTTTAGGCATACGAATTGCTACTGCAAGATAAAACGTCGTATATCACACGTGAGCGAAATGCCATTATAAGCTCGTGAGAAATTGTATCGCTCGTGCTGGGGCACTCGCGATTCAAAATTCTCACTCGCAAATAATGATGCATTTCTCTCACTCATAATCTAATCTACTATTAATTTCACACTTGCAAAATAAACAACTATTATTAATTTTACAGATTACAGTAGCGTGTGGCTATAAATGCACAAGATGGGCCAATGAACGCATCAATATGTGAAATATTTCAGAATTCGGTAACAGTAGAAAGCTTTTATCATTACAATACAATATTTTGGGAAACGATGAGGAAATTTTATTGAAATTGCATGTCGTATAATTCCATTTGTAAATGACTAAATTATGAAATATAGTTATCGATAACTAAACTTACCTCGGGCAGATTTCGATAGTATCGTACAAAACTTTGTTGTTGCGCTAAATCTACAAAACAGAAACAATAAAATTACAATTTAATTCAACTAAAAGGATAAACTATGAATGCAAGGTTATGTACACAAAATATTTTACCTAGATTTAAGGCGTTCTGGGGTTCCACATTAGTCATTTTGGATTAATAGCAAGCACCAGTTCGACTATAATAAAACGGTCACCGTATACAAATTCTCTAAATTTGATAACTATAACCCAGTGTTACTATTTCGTTTCCCGCCCTTTTAATGATTCGTTTTCAACTTTTCAGGTTAATTTTCTGTTTCCCTCGCTCAATTCTCTCTCCTCCGTCTATACTGCTTTCTCTCTCGCCCTCTCTTAATATATAGTGTCCTACGCAACTTATGGCTATAAACCACCAAAAAATATACAATTTAAACAACATTTTGAGACCACCAACAAAATTTTAAAAACTTAATGAAAACAATATAATTAAATAAAACTTGCAAATATAATGTTTTCTACGTTATTTAGTTACGGTTGAAATAATACCCATTGAAATATTGCTACCTCTCTTCATCACATGTTGACTGAGTGAAATAAAAGAAAAACAAAAATTATCATGTATTTAAGCCTGGTTTTCTATGGGCCATTTCACACCAAACCCATCAAGTCTAGCCACGTTTAGTCAAGTCAAGTTAACCAGTCAACGGCTTCACAGCAAACGCGTCTTTTGCGTAGAAATGATATCAGTTTGTACTTTTATTTCAGTAAAGATAGACGTTCTTTCTTTAATAGCATTACTTTGCATGCAAAAAAGAATAATTAAAAGGCAGCAAAGAAGCCGATTGTGGGTTAATCCTATAAAGACTAGAAGACCAATTTTGGGACAGTTTGTTCATCCGTTTCAAAGTGTATTATATGGTCGTAGGGTTGCCAACACTGTCATTTTTACCCGAAGACTTCGGGTTTGGCAATCATTCTTCGGGCTTCGGGTTTTCAATAAAATCCTTCGGGTTAACTAAATGTTCATATAGAGATTGCAAAAATTTTTACTCGTATTTAAAAGCTCCAGAGCAGGTCGTTGGTAGAAAGTAGCGAGAGAAAAAAAATACAATTTTAGAAATATTTTTTTTTGAAAAATGTAGTTTTGTAACATTTTACATAACTTCCAAGATAGATTTTTAAAATTTTATTTATTGGAATGTAAATAGTAGTTTTGTTGTTTATTCTTACGATTTACAAAGGCCGAAATTTATGCTATGTGTAAGGGCTAGATGCATCCCTCACCGATGTTTATTTTCATTCTTGAATGTAGAAACCAAGTTGTATTTCCTACGTTCTATTATTAGAAATAATATTGTATTTTAGGTAAGCAAATGTTAACAAAGTTGGTCCTGCGTTGGATGTGATTATTATAATTTTAGTTTTCGCGAGTGCAGCAAAAAAACACGCTGTACACTGGATATAGGGATCTTCAACTCATGCAAATTTAACAATGAAGACGGCGTTCTCAAGCAGCCGTTTCTGAAAGCTGCATGGGTTTGTTCGACACGAAAGTATAGTACGTGAATTTGCCCAGGGCAATATAAGTTAAATTTAAGCGGTCTGAAAGAGTCTGGCAGCCAGCGTTTACTGCAGGGTTAAAGTGCAGCGAACCAGCGTTTATAAATTCCGAAAACGATTTTCCGAGTGTACATGTAAGTACGCCCGTTCTGCTATATTTAATGGCTCATTTGAAGCGTCAATTTTGCGAGGCGCCAACTCAACTGTTCTTTCGAGACCTGCATGCAATCTGTGGTTCCCAGCATCATGTCCGTCAGGAGCGAGTAATGCAATCGAAGTGTGTCGTTTCCAAGGGTATGCAGTAGCCAGTTCCAGGTAAAATGTTTTAGGTTGGCGTGATAAGGTTGTGTTTAACTTCAAACTTTTGCAAACGCCGAGGAATAAATTTCATTAAACAATAATGAATGTGTAGCTCACACTTTAATTTAAAAAGAGCCGGAGTCAAATAAGTATCGGCTTCAGGCAATTTTAACGTTATCTTTTATTATGTTTTACGTTGTTTAAGTTTGCAAAATGCCTACGAGTAGCTTCAAGCTACATCGCACGAAAGTTGTTTTAAAATTTTATTCTATTTTCTTTTATTTATTTTGTGTTTGTGTGTTTTCTTTGTGCTTTTATGTATTTATTTGTTTTTGACGTCAATAAATGATGTAAACAAATCGACTTTTCTTGTCTATTGTATTAAGTTAAGTTTCAGTCCAACCAGCACTACTACAGGAACCAGTCTCTTGTTTTGGCAGTGATCTTTCATAAGCCACACTAACTGAGATATTAAGAGAGTTTAATATGGTAGCTGAGCTAGTTAAGGGATAAAAAGAGTAAATAATATTAAGAAGTGCGAGAAGTCTTGTTCAAATTTAATGTATCCACAAAGGGGTAAAACATCCGTATTTCATACGCTATTTAAAAAATATAAATTAATTTTTGGAATCATACATTTATAAATTAAGAAACCATATCACCTTAATCTTTTTATTAATTTTATCCCCTATCCCCCCCCTCCCAATTTTTTCTTCAGGTCAGCATCAACTCAATGTTGGTAACGCTACATGGTCGAACAAAATTTACAACTACATACTTTCCAACGAACCTTTTTTTAATTTTTATTTGCTTTTTTACATTCTTTTACGATAAAGGAAGTATTAGATTCACCCCAAAAATTCGAAATTGAGTTTTCAACAGATCTTCATGTTTTAGAGTCCTCTGAACCCAAAAAACATATTTTTGTTCATTGGTCTGCATGTCAGTCTGCGGTGTGTCTGTCTCTAAACAGAATATCTCAAAAACTAAAAGAGGTATGGCGTTGAAACTTCATATATAAGTTTTGTGTACTATGTAGATGCGACAGCAAGCTTTTGAAGAAAATCACATAACTGGAAGTAGGTGTTTTCAGTTGTTTTCGACTTTTTCATAAGCGGCTCCAACAATTTGTTTCAAACTTTACATTTTTATTACGTTTTTAACTTGTATTGATGTGAGATAGGTCCAGTTGAATGCTTCTAAAATGGGTTTCTTTTGTTTTTTTCTATTTTTTTATTAACTCCCATTTTAAATAGAACACCCGGTATATTATTACATTTTTGAATTCAGCTTAAAATTTTAGAGAAAATCTGTCTCTTCAACTAACGCTCTATTTTGTACAGTTTTTGTAGAACTTGCAATTTTTGAAAGTTTTTGACAAATCAGTATTCTTCCGTTTTTATTCCTGCTGTTCTCCCCATGTATTCCTATTGTTTCTCCTGATTCCTCGGTTTTTTATCTATAAGACTAGTTACTCGCATTATTATCAGCCTTCCTCTGACATCCTCTATTGATTCGTTAAATTCATCCCAGAAGATTTCTTTCTTTTTTGCCGCTTCGTCCTCGTTCGGTCCATATGCCGCTTCTTTTGCTTGGTAACTCTACACCACTGTATAGTTATATTTCCACCTTCCAATTCTATTTCCCCTTTCCCTTTATTTTTTGTTTCTGTTATGCTCAAGATGTCTAGACCTCATTTCATAAATTCTTCCTCAAGGTTCTTCTCTTGTCCTGCTAGACTTCGAATATTCCATGTACCCATTTTCCAAATTCTTTTGTTTTCCCTTCGTCTTTGTTACATTTTTACTCTCCTGATGCCTGTTTCGATACCATTTTTGTTGTCATATTCATCATCATTTTTTCATGCCTAGTGATAGTTTTTCTCAATCCCTTCTTCCAGCAGCCCCTTTGCTTTGTTCCATTTTCATTCGTTCTCTTCTATGGTTAGTTTCTGGTAACCCATTTTAAGCTTTTTACCTTGTCTTTTCTCTTCCGTTTCTTATTTTCTTTATATAATTTGTTTCACTGCCTCATATTTTGGTTTCTCTATTGTCTCTTCAGTTGCTTCTTCTTCTTCTTTGCTTTCTTCCTCTACGTCTTTATTACATGAGAAATCTTGAAAATGCGTTCTCCATATTTCTTTCACCTGCAACCTATAGTTTTGCATCTGCCGTTGGTTATCTTTTAATCCTCTTGATATTAGTTTTTCTGCTATAGTGTTTTGTAATATTTTTATACATTTCTCTGCTATTCTTTGTATTTTATGGTCTACACAGTCTCTTTTCTTTCTTTTGTAGGTAGTACATCTATTTATTCTCCTCCTTTCCTGTTCTTAGCCATTTAATTATTGCTTTCTTTTTCCATTTCTACCCACCTCGCATTCTTCATCATGTCATTCTTTATTCATTTTATTCTGTCTGTAACCTGTTATTTTCTGTGCAACATTTTGTAATGCATCTTTTATCGTTTCCCATTCTTTGTTATTACTTACGTGATTCTTGGTGACATGTTCTCTGGTATAATTGTTGTTGCAATTCATTGATATGCTTCAGCTAGTTTTTCTACTGCCCCTCTTTCCTATTATTTTTTCTTCTATGTATTTACATATAGGCCATTCAGTAAACACAAAAACGTATACATTTTTTTGAAGTTGGCATATACGTAAAATTTGTCTGTTAGGGATTCTGTATTTTGTTTTGCAAAGGTTTCCATCATAGGAAATATAGTTTCCATACCTGCATAAAAGTGACTTTGACAATTAATGAATATCATTAATTCAGTGTCAAAGTACATACTATTCTGGAAATTCTTGCCATAAAATGTAATAATAGCTATTTATGCAACAAGTGCTAAAAGTCGACTTTTATGCGCGAGACATGAAAATTATGAAACGAAGCCGAAGGCTGAGTTTCATAACATGTCTCGCGCATAAACGACTTTTAGCACGCGTTGCATACAATATTTTATCTACGACCTTAATTTTACCGTTATTAATCCATAAATATCGATTTAAGAAAGGTTCGCATCTGCGACGCTGCGTCATAATGAATAGTAGGCTACGCCGCTGGCGATTGTTTGGCCACGCCCGTGCTGTCAAGGTGAGTTGTACGAAATGTAATTATTGATACTCCACATATGACTGTATTCATTACATAACGCTTTAATTATTTCAAAAGCGCTTTACCTGTAATGCAAGAAGCAACTAGAATAGCTTTACAACTTCAGTTGCCGTTCGAA
This sequence comes from Agriotes lineatus, assembly GCA_940337035.1. Lineage (NCBI taxonomy): Eukaryota > Metazoa > Arthropoda > Insecta > Coleoptera > Elateridae > Agriotes > Agriotes lineatus. The sequence goes on along the minus strand of CALNHX010004820.1, from coordinate 63,350 downwards.
ATTGTAGTTTTAAACCTCGCGTCACTTTTAGCACATGTGCTAAAAGTAACCAGCTGATTTCTTTAAACACGGTAAACTATAAAACGTCACTTTTAGTGAAACAAGCGAGTGTTAAAAAGCCTACTTTTAGTAGTGGTCGTAGATAAAAATACTTATTAATAAATGCTACATCAATAGTATCCAACACAGTATTTGTTTAACATCCTTAAAAGTAGTTATGACAGATGCTAATTAAATTCACACTCTTAACCTATTTGTTTTAGTAACTTTTTGTAATTACATTCCTAGACAAAAGATGCATTTTGCAAGTACACTCATGTAATTTTAGAAATCAAAGGCCACTTTGTGTTTTTATGTTTAGTGAACAGACTATACCTTCTGTTTTATTATCACCAGCTTGTGATCAGAGTCTGCATTTGTACTTTTGAACTTCCTAACATCTTATATACCGCTTAATGGAGATGTCCTCTTAATAGAAATGCTTTAATTTTCAATTTTTCTTGTTTAATCTTTATTTGAATATAGAACGACGAAGAATCATACATTTTTAAATAAATACAGTTCTGCGTTTGCTTTTCATTATGACACTACTGAAAAAGAGTAGCTTTAGTACATACATATTAAGGTTGAAAAACATAGAGGGCATATGAAAAGAGGTAATTCTCCTAATTCCCTAGCATTTAAGCACATAATAATTAGTAACTTCTTCTTAGTCGTGTTACTTCATGTCTGAAGTGTCGTGATTAATATAAATTTTTAGTTTGGTGAATTAGATGTCGCCATTCTTCGCGGTTTTGTGCTCTGTGAATAGCTTCGTGTGTTGTATTTCCGGTTAGGTTTTTAATTTGGTCTAGCCATCTGGTTGGTGAACGGCCTCTCGGTCTTTTTCCGTCCACTTTTCCTACTACTATAAGTTTTTCTAGCCCATCTTCTCTTCTTGTGATGTGTCCGAAATATCGTAATATCTTGGCATATATAGTCGATGATAGTCGTTGTATGATCTTCAATTCCTGCAAGATAGACTCGTTGGTACGATGAGCAGTCCATGGAATTCTGAGCAGTCTACGCCAACACCACATTTCAAAGGCGTCTATTTTCTTCCTATCGCTGGCTAATATTGTCCATGTCTCCGAAGCGTACATAAATGCAGGGAATACTAACGATTCTACGAGTTTTTTCTTTGTCATCTTTGTGATATTTTTATCTTTCCAGATGTTACGCAGACGAGTCATTGCTGTCTTTCCTATTCCTATTCGTCGTTTAATTTCATCAGAGCAACCACCTTTGTTTGACACAAGTGAGCCTAAGTATATATAACTCTCTACGGTGTTGCAGCCTGCTATTTGCCGAATTTCTGGGTGGTTATTATTTTGGCGATCTACAATTAGGACTTTGGTTTTATTACGGTTGATAAGCAGGCCTCTCTGTCTACTAGTAACTTCCACCCTTTCAATTAGTTCGGTCAGCTCGACTTCTGAGGTTGCCAGGAGAACAGTATCATCAGCATACCTCAGGTTGCTGATTCTTCTACCACCTACTACTATTCCACCTTCCCAGTCATCGAGCGCTATTCGCATTATGTACTCTGAGTATATATTGAAAAGGATGGGAGAGAGGATACATCCTTGTCGTACCCCAGCTTTTATCGTGAATTCTGTTGACTCTAACCCATTAACCCTCACACGGGCATTATTTGATGTATAAAGAGCCCTGACCAGTGCAATCAAGTGTTCAGGTACACCCATGTCTTTTAAAATGTACCAAAGGTGCTTCCATTGTACCAAGTCAAATGCTTTACGGTAGTCGACAAAACATATATATAGTGAGATGTTAAATTCTCTGGCTTTCTCTATAATCTGCCTCAAGTTCAGCACCTGTTCACGCGTTCCTTTGCCTTTCACAAAGCCGGTTTGCACATCTGGTATCTGAGAATCCAAAAAAACTCTGAGTCGATTGTGTAATATGTGGAGCATGATCTTACTGGAATGAGAAATCAGTGCGAGCAGCCTATAATTATCGCAATCTTTTTTAGAGCCCTTTTTGTGTATGGGAATAAAGGTTGATTTCGTCCAGTCTTTGGGCCACCTGCCCGTAAGCCATATTTTACGACATAGTTCTAGATATTTCTGTACACCAGTTTCACCGCTTGCCATTATTGCTTCAGTTGGGATGTTGTCTGATCCGCATGCTTTACCCTGCTTTAACTTTTTGATAGCTGCTTCCACTTCTTCTTGCAGAATATCTGGTTCCGTAACACTAATGCTATTGTTTGGTGGAGTTATGTTGTCAGGATCTTTATAGAGATTCTCGCAATATATCTTCCACGTTTGTAAAGCCTGGTCTATTTCTGTCACGTCTTCTCCAGATTTATTTGTCACTATCCAGCTATTGGCACTAAATTGACGTGTGATCTGTCTAATCTTCGTGTAGATATCTTTGGACTGATTCTGGTTAGCATGGCTTTCTATTTCAATACATATGTCTGTATAATATTTATTTTTATCTCTTCTACAAGCAGCTTGAATATCCTTATTAAGTCCAGACAGCGCTGTTCTTCTATCATCTTTGTTACTGCCACAGCGCTGCAGTACTCTTCTTTTCTCTATTAACTTCATAGTTTCATCAGAAATCCAGCGTTCTCTTTTGCGGTGTCTTACTTTGTGTCTCCTTTATGGCTTTGAGTATCCAGTCTTTGATATTTTGCCACATCTCTTCTGTTGTTGCAGAGGGGTTGCTCATTAGAGCAGGATCTGTTTGTGACAGTGCCTCCTCCATGGTATTCATGTCTGGTGTTATGATTTTCTTACCCGCGTTCTTCTTTGGAGTAGCGAGCTTTAGTTGGAATTCGACTCTAAGCATCTGGTGATCAGAGCCACATACTGCACCGGGACAAGTTCGTACGTCTCTAATTGAGGATCGCCATCTTGTATTAATCAATACGTAGTCAATTTGATTTTTATATTTGCCGTTCGGCGAAACCCATGTATACATATGTCTTATGTGGTGTTTAAATACGGTATTCATTATAGTAAGAGAGTTGTCGACAGCAAATTGAAGCAGGCGTTCTCCTTGCGGATTTCGTTCTCCAATACCATAAAGTCCAACAGAGGATCTTAAATGATAGTCTTCGTTTGTTGCGCCAATTTTAGCGTTAAAGTCGCCAATAACCATTGTTATTTCTCGTCGTGGAATATTTGCTATAGCGGTTTCAAGCTGTTGATAGAATTCTTCAATTTCTGCGTCGTCATATCCAGATGTGGGTGCATATACCTGAACAAGATTTATTGGAATAGGTTTAGTATCAAGCTTTAGTGTTATTATACGATCGCTGATAGGATTATATCCTTTTACTATAGTATTGATTTTACGAGGAACAACAAAAGCGACACCGTTGCGGCTCTGATCTTTGTTACCTGAGAAGTATACCCAGTGGTCTCCACTACGATAATGACCGTAATCCTTCCAATGTGTTTCAGACAGTCCTGTGACTACCAAGTTGTATCGGTCAATTTCATCTTTTATTATCTGAAGTTTACCAGGAGCTAGCATTCCTCTTACGTTCCACGTAGCTATTTTAGTGTTTTTTCCAGAAGCCCATTTTCCATGTACAGCCTGGTCACTCACATTTGCACGGCCAGTCACATATTTCTCACCGCTCAGCCTGGAACCGAAGCGGCGCCGATTGTCAGTCGGATCGCCAGACGTATTCCTGATCTTTGATATCATTAAAAATCCCATATTAACGTTCATGGAACCTATGGTTAGTGTAGTAAGGGTTCCTCTCTTTTCTACACCGCAGTAACAGAACCAATTATGCTAAGTATTTCAGCTTTGCTTCTGTGTTTCTGTTCTAAGCCGGGATGAAGTTATTCTTCTTGCGCCTTAGTTCAGTACTGATGTCGCTGCTGCCCAACTTCAGGATTTTGCAATTACCTATTGCAGAAGGTGCCTCTTCCGCCCCACTTGTCGTAACAAGGTCCATCCTCTCCGCCGAGTCGATCGTTGAGGTCTTCATCCATAACCCTGGACAAGGGACCCATACAGGTTGCTATCTCCCGGGTCAAGAGAAACCTGAAGCTTGCGTGGGCAGGGTCGCTTATTCCCTGAAATAGAGCGGTCTGCTAAGACAGGCTCTATCCGCTCTATCCGCTACCCCTATTAATTAGTAACATGTCCGCTTAAAAGGAGGAATTATTTAAAAATTTCCAGAATTTTCCTGTTCACGTCCTGTTAACAGAGAGTCTGCTTAATGGAGATGCCCTTGCATTTAAACTACATTGGTTCCCGACGGCGCCAAGAAAAATGTCCGCTTAATGGAGTGTCCGTTATGAGAGATATCACTGTACATACTGCTCTGCCTTTTGATACTACACGACAGGGGTATAGTGGGCGTTCTTAGAGGTAGCACCTCTAGAGTGGTGTCGGTCACTTCTGCTATGCAGTTGGATATCACTTTATTGGTCCTCAAGGCGTCCGCAGCATCTACCATATGCACATTAAATAAGAGAAAAGGCAACGTCTCCAATTGTAACTCATATAGAGGTAAGTATATCACTGTTTGATATTGCCAGCAAAATCTTGGCAAAAGCCTTATTAAATAGATTGCAGCCTATTGCAGAGCAGCTTCTACCTGAATCCCAATATGGTTTTCGTGCCAATAGAGGCACTTGTGACGCAATATTTTCTATAAGACAACTTCATGAAAAAATATTAGAGCAGTACCAGCCTTTATATATGTGCTTTGTCGACCTAGAAAAGGCGTTCGACAAAATCCCGAGAAATGCCTTATGGGTGGTGCCAAGAAAAGCTGGTTGCACGCCGAAATTTCTTCATATGATTCAACTGTTACATGAAGGAATGAAGTGCAGAGTACAGGTGGATGGTGTTTTAAGTGAGGAGTTTGACGTTACTGTTGGCGTTAAGCAGGGCTGTGTTTTGGCACCGACTTTATTTGCCCTTTATTTTTGTGCGGTCATGGAACAAGCATTGCAGGGAATGTTCGACGCAATTCACATAAAGTACAGATTCCAGGGTGGACTCTTTAACACTTCTAGACTGAGAGCTTTTTCAAAAGTCCAGTTGACAAGAGTACTAGAAATCTTGTATGCAGATGATGTATGTTTGTTTGGTGGGTAATTCTGTAGAGGCCTTACAGGAAAGTGTCACGAGATTAAATCACGCTTGTCTGAAATTCGGGTTGAAGATTAGCTGCCAGAAGAACGAAGTTATGCATCAGACAGTACGCCATATGTTGGTTGAGGCTGACCATATGGCTATCCAAATTGACAAGACTGCATTTTGTGAAATTAACAACTTCAGATATTTGGGAAGCACAATCACGCCGGACACCAAAATTGACGCTGAAATAAATACACGTATAGGCCAGGCTGCAGCAGCTTTTGGCAGACTATATCAAAAACTATTCAAATCACATGACGTTTCAATTCCTACCAAAATTAAAGTATATAAAGCCGTTATTATACCAACGTTACTGTATGACTCAGAAACGTGGTGTGTATACAGATATCAAATACAAAAACTAGACCAATTTCATCTTAAATGCTTACGTTCAATTATGCACATAAGATGGTCTGATTATGTAAGGAATACGAACGTTCTTAGGCGAAGTGAAACGCCTGGAATTGAGTCATTATTAATGCGTAATCAACTTCGATGGTGTGGCCACGTAATGAGACTGAGTAACGAAAGACTCCCAAAGCAAATTCTGTATTCTGAACTCCTTTATGGCAAGAGAAAGAGTGGAGGTCAAATACTGAGATATAGGGACACAATCAAGGGACATACGAGAAATATTGGATTATCTTATGATGCTATGGACAACCTGGCTCCAAACCGCACTCGGTGGAAAAATGAAGTTTGCACAAAAGTAGAACAATTCGAGGAACAGCGTCTAAGGGACTTGGATGCAAAGAGAGAGTATCAGAAACAAAAGGAACGAACGGTGGCCATTTACATATATAAACAGCTCTAAAGGCCAATTTGGCCTATGGCTTGAATCTTTTTCCTCCACGTCTTTCTGTCTTTGTACTCCATTTTGAAATTTTTGATGTAGGTACCTTGCAGATCTTCTTCTATCTGTTGCCACCATGTTTTCTTTGGTCGTCCTTTTTTTCTTCTTCCTTCTGGTTCCTGATGTAGGGTTTTTTGTATTAGGTCATTTTCTTCTTTTCTCATTATGTGGCCTAACCACCTTAACCTGCTTTGTTTTATTCTTACGCTGATGTCAGCGTCCTGGTATAACTCCTCTAATTCCTTATTCGTTCACCCCCCCGAAAATTCGTCTTTACATTTTCCTTTCCCATATAATTAGTTTATTTTTTGTTTGTTTAGTTGTCACCCAGGTTTCACACGCGTATGTAAGGACCGGCCTGATAATTGTTTTGTACAAATTTATTTTTATTGCTCTTGAGACACTTGATTGTTAATAGATGGTTTAGTGAGCCCGCACTTTTTGAAGCACTAAATATTCTATTATTTATTTCTTCTTCCTGATTTTCTTCGCAGTTCATCTCCACTCCTAGATATGTCACCTTATTTGTTATATTGAAGGCTAATTCTTCTTTTGTTGATTTTGTTTTTATTTTCAGGCTTTAACTCTCCTTCTGTTTTCTGTTCCCCATAATCATATACTGTGACTTTTTGGTGTTAATCTTTAATCCTACTTTATGCGCCTCGTCCTCAAAGTCCTTTACCATATTCCTTAGCTGTTCTTTTGTTCTGCACATCAATATCAGATCATTCGCCATTTACATATATAATGAAAATGATGAACTATTCTGTGATCTATGTGACAGAACATTTGCCAACAAACTAGGCTTCGCCAGTCATCAACGTGCACATGAACGATCGGTAGAAAGAATGGTGCAACAATGATCGCTGTAGTCGTATCAACAAGGATCTACACACACACACACACACACTACACGACAATCTGATTACCTTCATTCCTTCCTGCTATCATCTCTGTTTTCTTGTGCATTCTAGTATGTTCGTCAATAAATAAGCAATAAATATTATCATTAAAAACGTGATCTTTTTTCTGCTGCCCGAAAAAGGGTAAGTACCGATATTTACGGGCGCCAAGTAGTATAGTTACACCACTGTTGTAAAGCTAAAGTTAAATAAACTCATCATGTGGACAATAAAATGCTCTTTGTCTACTCAAAACTTTAACCAATCTACGTTTCCATATCTAGAAAGTGCAATTATTTGTAAAATTAGGGAAAAAGTTGTTATTAAAAAAAGAGTGTTACCATGGAAACAAAACAAAATCTCGATGGAAACATTTTAAGGTGCTTTCCGCAGGCAATTGACAAGGCGGCAGAAAAATAATGCCGTCTTAAGCCCGGTGCAAACAACTGGTGTATTTGACAAATATTTGCCACTTGTCTATTTTTAACTTTCTTTCGGTAAAAATATGGCACAAGTTAAAGGGACAGAAACATAAATGACTAGTAGGCACCAAAAATTTGATGTCATACTAGTATTTATTGCACAGAAGAACCTTGCAAACTTGTAGTTTATTAAATTAAATTCTGACTAGAAAGTGTACCTACAAAACCGGAATAGTGAAATATAAATACATTAATGAATTAACTTCACAGTATGAACACTTTTTGCTAGTAATTGAACATAAATACGTAATTTATATAATGCCACAGTCCATAGATTGTGGTATAATACTGTGCACAACTTAACTTGTAACTAAAAATTAAATTAAAAACCCCTATGTTGACTTTTATGAATTTATCCAGTTTGTTCTTGAACTCACCAACAGAAAGTATTTAGATGAGTTGCAACTGTGTCAATCTTTGAATAATTTAAAGGGATGGCCAAAAAGTTGTCTATTATAATTCAAAGAGAACATCGACAAAACACTATTTTGGCAGGAATAATGAACCGTCCTAAGAATATTAAAAGTTTCAATTAGGTTCCCTCTCATTCAACGTATACTTAACGTTGGTAATAGAAGCACATGGAAGTCTCTCTTCATAAGGTAGATCGTTTATGCAGCTTGGGAGTTTGGTTGCCCGTCATTGAACTCGCTCAAGTAAATTGATATCCTTCTGAAAGTATGAGGACCAAAATTGCTATTCAAATTCAAATAACGGTCGGATGTAAGTTTTAAAAACCGTCACAAACAGGGCAGGTGTAAAATTAACGAACGTTTTTTGAATTAAAAATTTTTTTACAATGTGACATTCCCACTTAATGGTCCGTATGTTTGTGAGTTATACTTGCCAAGGTGCACGATGGTGCATTTTGATGTATTTAAAGGGAGAAGCCACTTTTGAGTCCACTGTAAGATTTTGTCTAAATTATTCTATAGATTAAGCTCCGGTGATCCAAAAATGTTTGTGCCATCAGCAAAGATGCTGCACTGTGATTTAATGCTTGACTTAAGGTCCGAGATATACAGAACGAAAACAAGTGGCCCCAAAATCAAGCCCTGCAAAACTCCACTCGTCACCAGGCAAGTAACCGACAGCTCCTTACCAATTCTCACTTTGAAGGCTCTTCCTGTCGGGAATGTATGTATGTATTGTCAGTAACCTCATTTTACCTTGTGGTGTAGAGGCTGGTGCTTTTACAATCCTCAACTTGCCCCGAATTCGGCTTACAAAGTTGGAGCATGCCTTTTTGTGCTTGCACAGCAACCATTGTGTGAGGTGTGTGTCATGGCGCTGTGTTGACCTTGTAACTCTATCTCTTAGGTCTGTGGTTCTGAGTAGAGCCCTGTTAATTTGGTGCCCAACTGTGAATGGTCTCACCGAGCCTGATTCCAATCGCCGAGGCTGAGAAAAAATTCCAGCCTCCGCGGAATTCGAACTGAGAACTTGCTTAATGCAAGCTTAGCGCTTTCAGTCAGGACTGATGAAACTCATTTAAGTAATTGGCCCCTTAATCCGATGTATTCTAGTTTCTAAGTAAACTAGAAAACTTAGAAGTTGCTTATGAAGAACTTTATCAAAAGCCTTCTCAAAGTTTAAGTATATAATATCTAATGGAAGCTTATGGTCATATGCCTTGGCCCAGATGTTGAGACTATACAGCAAATTAGTGACAACAGATCTTTCTGGTATGAATCCTTGCCAGTAATCTATTAACAGGTTATTTTGTTTAAGAAATTCCAGAAATTTGTTCACAGTAATTCTCTCCATGCATTTACAGGGTACCAACGTAAGGCTTATCGATCTGTAATTTAATGCTTTGATGTGTGGCTCGCCTAAGAGTTTGTCGCCTATCTTATAGATAGGTGTAACATAAGAGCCTTTCCACACTTTTGGTAGGTACTTCACCTGTTTCAAGCAATACTTGCATAAGTTCTGTGATGCTATGGTTTAATAATGAGGCGCATCTTTTTAAAAGCATTGGGGATACCAAATCAGGCCCAGGAGTATCATGTTTTAAGTTTTTAAGTATGTTCTCTAATTTTTCAGGAAAGAATTCAATGGTAGAGAGTGAAACTTGAATACGAAGTTAAGATGTCGCTGACGGTTTAGACGTTATTTGTTTGCTTGGGTAAGAGAAAACATTCTGTTGTGTATCTTCAATAATTCTAATCTCATGATTTCCTATAACTTCTCTCATAAGATTAATCAGCCTGTTTTTTTTAGTTCTATATTTACCCCCTTAATCATGAACCTCTGTACCACCATGCAATTTTAGTTCTATATTGCTGTGGTTAAGGTTTTACTTGAATATCAAGTACGCTTACAACGTAGGTCACTAATACTTGCTATGATATCGCTATAATATAGTAGTTTGTTACTTAATAAAAACGTAAGATCAGGGTTTTTTATATTTATTTAATGAATCTATAACTTACCTTAGCATTCTTTTGAGCATGTGTTAGAATTAACTGCGTTAATCCGACTTATTTACTGTCATAATTTAATATTAATACAATACGAGTTATCTGAATACACTCAAATAAATCAACCACAAGTAGAGAAACAAACATTAATGTATTAGTCAAGTAAATAAAAAATTTGAGTAGTCACATCGACATAATGAAAATTTATTAATAATCTGGTCGCTATGTTGATTCCAAGATACACTTATACCGGTATGCTGACTTTGTGACTCAAATTCATTCGTTCACGCAATGATTTCACGTGCGAGATGGAACAGGCGGGAATTCAGGCTGGATGCATTAGTTCTGCAGTGGTAAAAAAAAACTGGAACAGAAAATAGACCCTTCTAAATCTTGCCAAACCATTATTGTGCGTGGATTAATTTCAAATTGGAAGCCACCTATATATTATCAGTTTGATTAGCCCATGAAGGCTGTCATCTTGGAAAAGATCATCACAGAATTGTACATAACAGGATTTATTGTTATAGCAATAGTCAGTGATATGGGCACTGGCAATGCGAATTTGTAGTCGAAACTAAATGTTGGATATAACAAAAATTGCTTTTTTCATCACCTCAGTGATAATTCTTTGTCTATCCAGATACACCACATTTGTTAAAATTGGCATGTAATCATCTAATTGATCATGGCTTTATCCTTGGAGATGATATTGTAAATACAGACTATTTTCAAAGTTTGCTTAACATTTCTACTACTGAACTTACATTTGTCCACAAATTAACCCAGCAGCATCTTCAAGTAAAAGAAAGCATGCAGAAAAGTGTTCGACTAGCTGCTCAAGTACTTTCGGGTTCGGTTGCAAAAGCTATGGAATATTGTGGAAGGAATGGGCTTATGCCGAAAAACAGCAATTGGGCGAATGCTGCTGAAATTGTGCAGTTATTCAACGACTGATTTGATCTATTAAACTCTAGATCAAAATTGGTAGGAAATTGTCAATGGAGAAGCTCTTTTGAAACTAATTTAGAATCCAGGAAAGCTCTACTGAATACTATGTCGAGAATTATCAGTGTAATGAGAGTTGGAAAACACAAGGATATCATTCTATTCGAAAAATCGAAAAAGGACTATTACTGAACAACAGAACAGAACAACACGAAAAATATAATATAGAAGACATCTTAGCCTCACGGCTAAGTCAAGGCATGTTGGAGAATTTCTTTGTATACGTTCGAGGAATGGTTGGTGCAAATGCTGAAGTGGCTTTACAAAAATGCCATAATATACTGGGAGTTTTGTGAAATAGTTTAGCGAACCGACCAATTTTTTAAAGAGCAACATGGCTTTTTATGTAGTTAGAGTACTACAGAGCGTCTATAAAAGATTATCTGGTCAAACGAGCTTTGAAAATAATGTAATGGGCAGTTTTGCTATATTATTTTTTCACGTTTGGGAAAAAAACACGGTTTCTACGATACCAAAATCGTGAGAGAAATAATGAATTATTCCCTAGAGGAGAGAAATAATGAATTATTCCCTAGAGGAGAGAAATTTATCTAGGGAGTTTTCATTATGACTGACACAACAATTATGTCAAATTCGAGGTTAGCAGGTTAGGTTTTGCGTCAGTCTCTGTCAAAACTGACGCAAAACCTAGCCTGCTAACCTTGAATTTGACATAGACTTACAGAGCCACAAACTATAAAATTTAAAAATGTCCATAAATTACGTTTTAAAAAAACAGGTTTGTAGTTTTAAATCTTCCTCCAACGTGAAAAAAATAGTATATGCAATTCGGAGAAACTGCTATTTTGCTTCAGTGCTATGGGTCTCTCAGGGTTCGCCCTCGAGTCACAAATTGCACCTCAGCAAATATACGCATTTATCTCCCTCATTGCATAATCTACTATTATGGCCAATACTAATTAATTTAAGATTAACCAACATAACCTTTAAACAAATTTTAGTCATTCTGAAAAGATATATTTTTAATCTTTAAGGCAACCAACGCAATCCTCAAACCATTACCACAGAATAAACACCTAACAGACTCAGAAGCGACACTCGCGGCGGCGCCGAGTAGCCAATTTCAGCTATGGCGGCCATATTGAAAGAGAGTAGATTAAGAGTAATATGTTGGTGGCCCTGTAAGTCTATGTCAAATTCGAGGTTAGCAGGTTAAACCTAACCTACAAAGCTTACAGTTACAGTGCCACCAACATATTATTCTTGATCTGCTCTCTTTCAATATGGCCGCTATAGCTGAAATCAGCTACTTGAACATCAAAGGCGCCGCCACGAGTGTCGCTTCTGGGTTCGTTAGGTGTTTATTCTGTGCCATTACAGCTGAAACAAATCCAATTAAAATTATTTAAATTATGACAATGGGGGCAAATTTGTTTACAATTTTTAGGTTAAATATAGGAAATCTACAAAACCGTCAGAAATAAGATGTCCGTTAATACAGATGCCTACAAAATCCATAACACATTCCACAATGCTTAATAAACGGTAGCATCATTCATAGCCTGCTTGACCAGACAATCTTTTATAGAAACTCTGTATAAAATTTAATTCCAAAGTCACAATTTGTCACTAATATTTGGCGTAAGACAATTCTCTTAGCACCTCGCCTACTTTGTTATGTAATAAATTGTTGTTCTGGAAATGTCTGTTATTTTGTTGTGTTCTAATCAATACCCAATAATCTTTAATAACTCAATAACATCTCAACGGATTGAGAACGGGGTCAGTTTTAAGGGAGCATCAAATTGTTACTTTGCTCTGGGCACCAAAATTCTAATTCTGGCTCTTGCTCTTATTTCTGTAGCCAACCACCATGCACTACTGGGTATACTATATTTTAGTATGTATCTCCGTAACAAATAAAGTTAGGTAATTCAGAAATTCTAAAAATAAATTTAACAAGCTCCATCTAAAAAGAATTTTATTAAACACTACTGCCCTCCAAATAAATACAACCTTACATTAGCATTACCAATTCTATTTTTATATGACAAAAAATATATCTTAAAAACCTACATATACATACAAAACTTTACAATTTCACTTTCCGCTAAAAATGAATTGTAACGAACACTGTAATGGTTATCATATTAATTAAAATGGTAAAATAAAATTATTACTGAAAAACCTAAAAAATTACCTATTTAACAAAATTTATTTCTTGAAAATCCCTCTCTAGTTTTAATAGCTGCAATAAAAAATAAGAATAAATACAAGCATACAATGGAAAATGTGTTTGCATACTTCGGCTTTTTTAATGCGGCTACACTTATAAACGTCAACAGTTTTTAACATTGGCAGTGAAAGGGCAGCTTCTCGACAACTTTTTATGGTAATATCTATACCTCGTAAATCAATTTCTTTCAGTTGTGTACAACACTGTAAAACTGGTAGTAGATTGTCGTCAGTAATTCCTTTCCATCCATAAATTGTTAATCTATAAAATTAAAAATATTTATCGATACTAAAGCAATATCGGAGTAAATTAGTGCAGTTGTATAATACTTTTCTAATAAAGGACATCCAGCAGCCATCTGTTGTAAAGAGTCTTCCGGATCACAGTGGAAGGGGCCACCGGTTAATTCCAAAATTTTCAACTTATTACATCGAGCAAGGGCTTTCATACCTTTGGCTCTAACTCTTCGCTTTTCACAAAAATATATCTCCTCAATATTAGGATTGTACTCTCCTATAGTTTCCGCAATGCCATTTACATATACATTTATGTTATCCACTACATAGAAAATGATTGTTTCTAGAAATGCAGATGAGGCTATTTTTTACAAAGAAAAGTACTTACATAATGATATGATTTTGAGGTTTGGATTATTTTTCAATGTTTCATTTAAAACAGTATTTGGTACATCCGAGCAGAGGAAACGTATGGAATTTAAATTATGTAGCATTGGTAACTTCTCAAATGAAGCTTTACATCGTAAAAAACTTATACCTGAAATGTTAATCATATATAGGTAAGCGATAATTAAAACATTTTGAAAAACCTCACTATTTAGATTAAGACAATGCGATAGAAGTTGTAGAATTTCCTCATTTCGACAGCTTTCGAAACAAAGAAAAGATAAATATTGACCGCACTTTGTGATTAATCTGCAATGTATGGTGTAAGAACATGTTGTATACACATTTGTGCATATTATTATTACTTACGTAGTTACATATTTGTTAAAGTCTGTGTAATTCTCAGCCTGCTGCCTCTTATCAAAAAATTTATATTCTACAGTAAGTGCTTTGGGACGTGATATTTTTGAAGTATATGCATCAAGATGTCCTTTTTCCATTGTATGCTACAAAACTTTTATTTACTTTTTTACACTGCTTCAATAATTTTTGATGTTACCTTTAATGTTATGTTATTGTATAACGAGCTGTCATTGGAAGCTCTATGTAAACTTTTGCACATTGTTGCACAGCAGGAAATTGTTCTGAAGTCCAAGAATTTAAAAATGTGAACAAGTATCTCATGCTAAAATTAAATTAGTATAAAACCCCTACAATACTAGTAACTAACCCTATTCTTGAAAACGAAACATTAAAGTCTATTAATACAAAATGATAAATGTTCATACCGGTAAGTCAGAAATATTATTATTTTCCCCTCTTGTGGTTTTAGTAACTCCAATAATTTCAGCCACTGAAGCTGATATTTTTGATTTTTTTCTTGGTGGCTCATCGCTGTCGCCTCGATCGCAACTATTATTTCCTTCTTGCATATCCATCTTTATACTGATTTCTATATGTTTTACGATACCTTGTTATCATATATTATACTTTCGTATAGAACTAATAATACTGTAAAACTGATCACTTTTGTAATATTTACCTCACATAAATGTGACCTACAAGTTCTGTCAAACCGTTCCGTCTCTAAATAGCTTCTCCTTCTACAGGCTTATCAGATGTGACAAAATTATTAATAATGCACATTCGTGTCCTGGTACGCACGAATCCATACGATAAAAATAAAAGACTTATAAACAGAAATATTATTTTCTAACCCAAAGTTGATACATGACGCACTGCTGTCAATTTTAGAATGTAATATAATATGTCATATTACCAAATTACTCAAACGGTTATTATTTTTTACGACAATTGTTATTTGATCTAATAGATAATATATCTTGAAGCATAGCCGACATCTAAAGATTTATCTATTATTCATAACATACAGAGTGTCTATAAATTGGCGAAAACACTACACGTGGCGATGTGGTCATAAAATTCAGAGTCGAAAATCTTAATACTAAAATATTGCATCGGTCCTCGTGCCTTCACGAGCGGTAGATACAAAAATCTGGTGTGATACACGCACACAACTTCCTTTTATAGTGATCTTATAATTAGCCTAAAATTAGATTTTTAATTTTTAAGCATTTCACAAATTCGTTATACCCCTCACCACACAAATATTTAACAACTGCTAAATACGTATTTCGACAGCCACGCTGTCATCATCAGTAGCTACGAAAAACTTACACAGCAAAAAGGCAACGACATACTCCTGACCAAATCACAAATGGAAGTGGGCAATGTCCGCGCATTTTACTTCTATTTATACTGTCTAACCCTAAGGGCGTGGTGTGGCCGAGCGCCAATAAACATGGCCGACAGTCAATGTAACTTCAACAAATTATACAATATGGAGGATGGTATTGGTCCACCATCTTTGTTCAAAAGTTTGTTATCTCGGTTCTTAAAAATGACCAAGCTTTCAAAAGAATTTAGTTGCTTTGTTGAAGTTAACGCCTTTACAATTTTTACGTCATCCTCTTTTATACTATGACCCGTTTTGTAGATATGTTGGGCGATACTCGATTTTTAGAATCTGTTGAATTAAGAGCATTTAGCTCATTTTAGTTGAGATTTTAGAAAAGTCTCCAAAAACACAAAAATGACGGTATACGAAACCATTTCAGACCTATATTAACATATGGCAGTGAGAGCTGGGTACTTACCAAGAGATTGAGCAGTAAACTGCAAGCAATAGAAATGAAATATCTTAGAGCTGTACTAGGCATTACAAAAAGAAACAGAATTAAAAACACGGATGTGAGAGAAGAACTGCAAGTAGAGCCGTTAACAACAACTATTAAAAGAAATCAGCTTAGATGGTTTGGGCACTTAGCAAGAATGAAAGGAAGTCAACAAACAAAAGTAATATGGGAAACAAAAACAATGCAGAAGCGACATAGGGGAAGACCGACCAGAACATGGGATAACGCAGTTGCAGAAAGCCTGAAAGAACAGAATTCGAACTGGAGAGAAGCAAAGGAAATGCGAAGAACAAAAAGGAATGGGCAAAATGTATATACAAAAACAGTTAATTGAAATGTAACTTAATCTGAACAGTGTTTTAGTTGTGAAAAGGAACTTAGTTAAAATGCAATTTAGTTTGAACAACGTTTTAGTTGTGAAATGGAACGTAGATGTAAGTTAGTTAGAAATGTAACTTTATTTAAGACGTATACCTTGACACCTAAAATACAAATCTTAACCTCAAAATGTCAAAAATGACCGACAATAAAAAATACCTCGTAACATGACGGAGAAATTTCAAGAAGTTTCTGCCTTCTCGGCACTCTATTGTTTTATAGCTGCCGAAAAACAAAAAAATGCACGCTTAATTATAGGCCTTTAATTGGCTGAATTTTACTCTTCTTCTTCTACGTGTTTTAGGATTTCTCCTGTTTATTCTATGGACGACGATACCCAACTCTGTCTCCATCTGTTTGGGGGTCTTCCCACTGGTCTTCTTCCTGGGGGTTTTTGGTCTCTGCTTATTTTTACCAATCTCTGAATCGCTGAATTTTACGTCTCCTTAAAATTATTTCAAGTCAATTTTACAAACAAATGCCAATCGCTAATTACCAAAATGCTTATCCGATTTATACATCTAAACGCAAAACTAATATCACCAACGTCTTCGGCGCATTCCACCTCATTGTGTCCCAAATCTAACGCAGATTCATGCCGATGTCGTGACGGAAAGATATTAGCATGCGCAGGGCTTCACCCTACATACAACCCCGATGTGATGCCTAAAAAGTGGATCTACAGCCCTACTGCGCGTGTGTGAACTTTATCTATAAAAGGGAGGACGAATTAACAAAAATTTGCTTACATTAGCTAACGTGACATGTGCATCTAGCAGCAACTTTGCACGAAGCCGTGGAGCCCCACAGTTCTGCTAGTGGTTAAAGACCCCAATATGTCCAACAGCACCTCCTCCAACTATGTGCAAGCTTTATAAACTGCACGGACTTCTTTGAAGCATGTTTGGTTGCAATAATTTAACACGCAACAACTTTAATGCTACTGGTACGTATGTTCATTGCCTTAATGTACACAAAATCCAATTTTCTGATTGCAGGCCACAAATTTGAACACACAGATGCTCTTCAGCTATGGCCCTCGAATTTTCCAATTTATTTTTGCCGACAACCCGGGCTTGCATTCAACCTCAGACCAGCTCCTAATGTAACTCCCTTACACACCAACGGCCCAATTTGCTTCGCCAATGCAGTTTTGATGTTCTAACCTGGTTTTATACGCACTTCAACCGTAACTGCAGTGCATGTTTAGATTTTAAAACACACTTTGAAGCGAACCCTAAATCGCATATAAACTTGTCAAAAAGGTGCGCTCTTTTGGCCAACACTTCATATCAATTCAATATATAATTTGGTTTTCCACTGGGCCTATTCATATTAATTTATTTCCCATCAATGCAACAAACACGTACGTCACCTGAAGCCCTCCAACTGTCACCTCAGCTCTTATAATGAAATACCAAACCTTCCTATGCAAATCTATCCTGTTGTTGAACTTCATAACCATAGCTTTGGCCAGATAATCCTGTTCTTTTCTGATTCTATCTATCCTTGGCTTATTAACATTTCCTAGGCCATATTAAATCGAAATCTCTTGACTGCTTCCGTTGTACTCCTATGTAACTAACAAAGTTCGACTACTTCGTAGTCGTCTTTCTTTGTAAAGTGTGAGCTTTGACCATATGACCAAAGCAGTCGGTGTCTAAAGTACCTGGTACTCTGCATGCCTAGACCTTGTCTATTAACAAACAAACAAACAAACAAGCAATTGCCTGTGGATTGTATTGTAGGCAACACATTGTACGAATTTGTATTAAAAAATACTGGTAAGAAATATCCCAAGAATTAATTGTACAAGTGGCTTGGCTAAATAATTCCAAAGATTTATATGTAATAATTTGCAGAAAATGAGAAATAACAATAATGAGCCATTAAAATAAAGGCATCATGCTCTTTCATAAAAACCATTCTATTACAAATGCTGCAAGAAAAATGAAATAAAATAATTCAATATTCTAACCTATAAAACATATATGTCAAAACATGTAACCAGAAAGTTGGGGTGTGTAACGAGACAGACTTGTGGTGTCGTAAATGCGCACGTCTGTGTCTTCTGATGGCCTCTAGTGATCTATAACCCCCTACGTTGTGTACATCACTTTGTTTTAATTTAACAGATTTTATGAATGCTTTAAACAAGTTCTCGTAACTTGTGTACCCTCAGGGTTCTTATAACCCTTGTAACTGCAAGTTCTTCATTTAAGTAGGCTCATACACACACTTTGATGAAATAAAACGCCAAAAACGCTTTATACATTTATTAAAGCAATAAACCCTATACTCTCGTATATAAAACTAAATTTAACAAACCATATTATTCCCTTTACCTTTCTGCAGTGGGCACAGTCTAATGGGAAATGTAATGCTCTTCAATTTTTGGTGTAATAATAGCAATACGGTGACTTAGTCAGTGCAAGGAAGGACTTGAGAGTTTATAAAGGAAATTTATCAGTGAAGGAATTTGCGCCGCCGCTCTCCACCTACTGTAGCGACAACCGCGTAATTAAGGATAAGGAAAACCACCGTCGTCTGCCCTTAACCTGCAGTAGCGAGGAGCTCGCCCGCCGATTAAATGTAGCGGCAACCGCGGAATAAGGAATAATGAAAACCACCGTCATCTGCCCCTAACCTGCAGTAGCGAGGAGCTCACCCGCCGATTAAATGTAGCGACAACCGCGGAATTAGGGATAAGGAAAACCACCGTCGTCTGCCCTTAACCTGCAGTAGCGAGGATCTTCGCCCGCCGATTAAATGTAGCGACAACGGTGGAATTAGGAATCAAGTAAGGTGCCCAAAAACTGTTGTCTTGACTCCGTCGAGTTTCCCTTTAAATAGCCGCTGGCAGTGGGTATCCCCTCTCGGAAATACCAGTGGTGTTTCCACCCTATAACCAATCACAGCGTTTCCGCTGGGTAATTATCCAATCATAATGTTTCCATTATGACGCAGTATTTCTACCGAGATTTAAATTGTATTATAATATTTTCGGTGCCTTCGATGTGGGTGACTAACACCCCGAGTCGTAAATTGCCACTTTAATCCCTATTTGGCTTTCGCCGCGTGACGAATTTTCCAATTAGACTATGCCCAAATATCTCCAGTTTCCTGTAAGAAAAGTGTGAATTATGTGGCCACATATTTCACTATTAAGCTGAAAGCAAAAATGGTCCAGGGCCCTGTGTGTGTAACTTAATATGCCCGCAGTCGCAGCTGAGGGTCAAAAGTCAAAACCTTAATCTACCCAATAATATGCTTGCACGTGCAACAATTCCTTATATTGGAAAAACACATTCTGCATCTCGTAATTACCAAATTCAAACGAAAAACTTAAGCATTTAACATTAATTATTCATGTTTGTGTCCATTACTATAACCTATAAGTCGCGTCCTCTCACAGGTGATACACCTGCGAGACACATAAAAGCAAAAAATTACTAGGATTTAATTCAAAATTTCCCGCTTTTTCCCCACTTTTTAGGAATCACGCTTACTAACCTTACACTTTAGTTTGCTAACCTTAGATTCTAAACTTTTGATTATTTATGCTGAAATAAAAAGACGACAATCCCTAATGGATTTCTTTTTGTATACGTGACTGAGATTTAAAAAAAAAATTACGTTATTCCTATGTCTCACTTTTATACTGGTACACTGTGAAAAGTGAAATTTTCCCTATCCTATCTGAGTCAGGCCATTTTAATTCGCATGGGTCCCTGAAATTACCACTAACCACATACGGTCCCGAATATGGCAATAAAAATTTTGCGTAGATCTCTGCCTGTCTATCGGATACCCTAAGGTTACGCATGGCCACTTTATCACCCATCTGAAATTCAATTTTAAAGGTTCTTGAGTTAAAAATTATTTTCAAGTATTTATATCCGTATAATATGTTTAAATATGTTTTCCATGGTTTGCGGAAAGTTTGTTCCCAAAATTTCGTCCACACATTTCGTACCCCACAGTTCGTTCCCGGGATATTTCGTTCCCGGAATATTTCGTCTCCCCACACCTCGTACACGAAAACTTTGTTCGCAAGCGAGCTCAATTTGTCTTCTAGATTACAGGGTGCTGAAAAACCGATGCGGCAATCAGAATGCAGTTAGAAAAATAAAAGATATTTTAATTAATTTATTTATTATCACAAACTTATAAGAAGTATATACATGTATAGATACAAAAGATGTAAATGTTTAAAAATTCATAATTGTAAGCTATACCACGTATAATGCGTAATAATAGCTTTGGATTTCATTTCTTCTTTTATATTATATTGCTTGTCTAGAAACTTTACCACCGCCCGCGCCCCCAAACGGAAGGGTAGGTAAATCAATTAGAATTAAGAAAAACAACTTATTGAGAAAGTTAATGTTCACAGTAACTAGGTAATAGTTATTTACCTAACAAGTTCGGGAACCGAATGAGCACTTTGTTTGCAGCACGACCGAAGGGAGTGCTGCATGTAGTGCGAATTTGGGAAAATTCTCCCCGAAAGAGTTAGGTACAATGTTTTTTGTAACGAATAATTGAAAATATTTTAAAAAATAAAAAAATATATTATTATTTTGTGTTTTACTACTTTACTGAGTTGACACCACAAATCGCTAAACTTTTATACTACCTTACGCATATGCTAACTTTTGGCGTAGATCAACACACTAAAGGTGAACACTAGGTACTAATTCTATCTGTATACCCTTGACTTTGACATTTAAATAAAACAATGGGTTATCTATATTGTTATGATACACTATATTCTTTGATAATTTAAAAATGAATACTAAAGAAACAGTTTAGTCAAATAAATTTGGAAGTCAGATATAAGCAAATTAATGGATCTAAATACATGTTAAAGTATAATGAAATTAACTTTCTTATTATTGGTTAGTCATATAATAGCATAATGATTGATTACTCAAACTTAATCTGTAATAAGAAAATTCTGAATAGGAATAAATACCAAGGTTACTACTAAAATGTATCTGTTATGATAATTAAAATAAAATATCTGTTTTGATTATATAAAAAAATGTATATAGGAGGCAGCAAGAATCGTGTCTAGTAGTAATAATTTGTAATTTGTTTAATTAGTTACTAAAAAAACAACTCAAAAAATGTATACATAATTTGATATGGGTGTGATTTTCGAATAAAGAAACATTAATAAATGTTGTATAATTTGTAAATGTTATGGTTGGTACAAATTATATGGGTTAAAAGCAAAATCTTCGAGGTGGAAACATAAAATAAAATATTAAAAACAAGAAATAAAGGGACAAGCTTTGGTTAGTGAGGATATTATTGATAATACATTGGAAATGGAATACAAGCCACAAACAAGAGGTTAGTACGTGCAGCGAATTGTTTTTGGGAAACCTGTGGGTATCATTGAAGACGTAGGACCATCTAAAAAAGAGACAAATTCATATTTGGAACAAGATTTATGCTGACACTTACCAGAGAGGGATCGGAGCTGCAGTAATCCAGTACAGGAGCTAGGATACTTGAAGTTGACAGCAGCAGGGGACAACGACAGGAATCCAGTATAGGATGTGGAAGTTTTGAAGTGGATGGCAATAAGGTGATGCTGGGAGTTTACATTCATCGCAGGTGATGCAGTTTGGATAAGGACCCAGCAGGTGTTTGAGTGCAGTCGGAGTGAGGATCCAGTTTGGAAGGATTTTGGCAGTATTAACAAGCAAAGTGTTAAATCAGGTTTGTGTTTTAAAAGGTTAAATGAAACATTTAAAAAGCTATAACCAGTAAGAAGGTATAAAAAATATAATTGAATTTCATACTTACATAAGAGATTGGTGAAAGGATTGCATATTAGATCTTATTGTAAAAACCTTGATATTCGTTCTGAATTTTGATTAATTTGACGTTAGTTGTCAATTTTTTTTAAAATCAATGAACTTGCAATTAAACAAAGAGAATTTGACAAGTCAATCATTGGGTTACTAGATATTGCGAACTACCTGAGAGAGTTTCATTAATAATATTGTAAAATACGGATTTGAATTGAAAGTTAAAAATAAAGGGCAAAAATAGTAATACGATAATTTAAATAAATTTATCAGCTAGCATAACATAGCAAATTTTATGGCGCCGCAACGAGAGGGCATAGCAAATTGATGTAGCTTGTCAATGTCAGGTAATTGAAAAGTCAAACGTAAGATTAGAAAATACAATCAAACCCGTTTATTTGAATATAGCTGATAAACCAGGTTTATGGTTAATTTGTAATTAACAATCACGAATAAAAGAACAGAATTGTAAAAAGGTAAAAGGGTATCATAACTAAGTTCTTTTGAGCAAAAATAGAGTAACAGAATAGGACATTTAATTTGAGTAACTAAAGTATTGGATAACGGATTCAATTGGTAAATCAAATATAAAGATATACGATTCATTATAAAGGGTTATAATAAAAAATAGGTACATTGAAAGATGGCAGATAAAAGGGTTACAAGGAAAGGCAAGAAGGTGGAAGAAGAGAAAGAAGAAGGACCAGAACAGATGGAAGTAGTGGCGAGTAGCGCAGGAGTAGAAGGTGAAGAAGGACAGCTAGAAATGGAAGTACAAGGAGACCAGGTAAGGTTACAGGAAGAACATACAGCAAAAGATGACAGGATGAAACAAATAATGGGAATGATGCAGCAAATGCAAATGCAATCATTACAGTCAATGGAAAGAATGATGCAGCAAAGTAATAGGGAAGCTGAGGAAAGGGAAAACAGGTCGAAGAAAGAATTACTACAGTCAATATAGAAAACTGCGGAGAAAATTGAGAAAAATGCTGAGATAAGCAAGAAGGATACAGCAGAGCTGAGGAAGGATTTTGCGAAGAATGCGGAAGAGTTGAAAAAGGATTTGCAACAGGCAATTGAGGAGCAAAAAGAACAGGCAAAAAGGATGGAAGAATCGATATTGGGATTAAGAGAAGAATTTAATAAGGTGCAAATCGAGAATAAGCAAGAATTGCAAGCACAAATTAATAAGATGAGTGAAACATTAGGAAGTTATAAGGAGGAACTCAAGAATGAAGTGAGAAAAGAAAGACAGGAGGAACGCAAAGAGATAGAAGAAAATTTAACAAAGATTATGGAAATTAAGTCAGTACAGGATAAAGAAGAGTTAGATGGAAAGTTAAAGCAAATACAAAATCAAAGTAACCAGATGCAAGAAGAAATTAAAGATAATAAAAGCAGAGTGAACTCATTAGAAGAAAGTCAGTCGACCAAGTTAAAAGAGGTAGAAGATTCATTGAAGAAAATACAAGAAGGCACGGGAATTCAAAATGGAAGTTTAAGAGAAAATTACATGGGGATACAAGCAGATATGTTGCCCATTTTTGAAGGTAGGATAGGAGAACAGCCGATGACCTACTTAGTGAAATTAGATGACATAATGAAGTCTGTGTTTGATGAACAAAAACGACTGCAAATTATTAACATGACCCTAAGAAATTATGCTGACATTTGGCACAGTATAGTTAAAAATAAATATAAAAATTATCAGGAATTTAGGCAGTTATTTATGAGTCAGTACTGGAGCAATGCACATCAAGCTCAGGTAAGAACGCAATTAACACCGGGTAGATTTTTTGAAGGAGGCAGTACTAGGGAAATGTATGTAATTAATAAGTTTAATAAAGCACAACATCTAACGCCTGCACTGGCAGAAGAAGAGATAATTCAACATTTATCTCGACATTTAGAAGGGGAAATAACAAGAGCTGTAGCGGTCCAAAATATTAAGACGATGAAAGATTTCTTGGAAATAGTTCGAAATTATGATATGGCTATTGGTAACAAATATCGAAATTTTAACAAGAAAGAAAGGGCCTAATTTTCCAAATTTTAGTAAGTAAAAGAAAATTTGATGAAGTACAACAAAATAAATTCAATTTTGGCAGAAGTAATCACAACAATTTTAGAAATAATGATCGAAACTTTAATGCATATAATTATAATAGGAATAATGACAGATGGAGAGGTGACCAAAATAAGAATTATTACGAAAAAAACCAGGAAAGGAACTACCCGAACAAATATGATAACAACTATGATAGGAAAAGATACAGGAATATGATTGACGAGAAAAATCAGGAGAAAACGAACCAAGAAGAGGCAAGAAATAAATATCCCAATCGACAATATGTAAATACACTATTTAGACAAGATTACAATAAAGAAGAACCAATACAAGAAAATCGGAAAGAAGAAGCTGAGGTGTATGAAGGTACCTCAGTAGATAAAAAAAAACTTCAATTTTAGTTAATTTAGTTAAGAACCTCACGTGTTTTAACACTAATTATGAGAATAATGGGGAATTTTTACTGGAAGACGAAGAAGAAGATAATCAAAATTCAAATTTACCATTTATTAAAGTTCTTTTAAATAATACTGAATATTTAGCTTTGATTGATAGTGGTGCAATGGCATCTTTAATAAATGAGGAAGTAATTTTAAATAATTTAGATGTCCTGTACAAGAATATAATTAAAGTAAATAAAATAGATTTGCTATCAGCAACCAAAAGAAAGATATCAACCACAAACCGAGTGTTAAATGTAAAGATAAGTATAAATCAATGGGAAGATTTTGTTAGATTGTTTATAATAAAAGGTCTCACTGTCGATATGGTGTTAGGAATTGATGTAATTCAGCAATTAGGGATTCATATTGATGGAACACAAAAGTGTATTCATTTAAAAGGGGTAAAAAAATCTTGGAACTGTACTAATAGAGTCAGCCGAGAAAATAAGTGTGTTCAATTAGATAGAATTGGAGATACAATGAAGTATAAGGAAGGTATAATAATTAATAATAATGTAATATGTGATATACAGAGTGATAATAATTATAAGGGGGTTTTGCTGAATGATTTGAAAATAGCTGAAAATAATAAGCAATATGAAGGCCGAATACTAGAAATAATCAACAGAAATAAAGATATTATTAATGAAAAGGTAGGACAAGCACAGAAATACATTCATAAGTTGCAGGTTGACGAAACGAAAGGTTTTAATAGCAAATCTTATCCTATTCCATTTGCATTAAGAGAACAAGTAAGGAATGAAATTAAGAAAATGATAAAAGATGGAGTAATAGAATCTTCAAAGAGCAATTTTATAAATCCATTAGTGGTAGTTAAAAAACGTGACGGTTCTTTACGTTTATGTTTGGATGCACGCAGAATTAATCAAATAACAAAGCCACAATACGAATCTCCACAAACGATTGATGGATTGTTAAGCAGAATTTGGGATAAGAAAGTTTTTACAAAATTAGATTTGAAAAATTCGTTTTGGCTGATTCCGCTACATGAAGAATCGAGAAAATATACTGGTTTTAGTATTGATGGGGAGATTTTTCACTTTAAAGTGGTACCATTTGGGCTATCGACTTCTTGTGCAGCTTTAGTTAGAGCAATGCAGAAAATATTAAACCAATTTGAAGACTTTTGTGTGCATTACGTCGATGATATTTTATTGTTTTCTAAAAACGAACAACAACATTTACAACATTTAGCAATTGTAATAGAGACATTAAACAAAAATGGATTAAAACTGAATATTTTAAAATGTGAATTTATGCAGGATAATGTAACATATTTGGGATATGAAATAAGTAGAAATGGAGTAACCATAAATGAAAAACGTCTTGAAGAAATCAAGAATTTACCTCGTCCAACAAATCTAAAAAAATTAAGGGGGTTATTAGGTGTTTTCAATTATTACAAAAGGTTAATAAGTAACTACTCAGAGTTGACATTACCATTAGTGCAATTATTAAGAAAAGATGTTAAATGGTCTTGGAATGAAGAAAGAGAAAAGGCAGTGAATACTATCAAACAGAGGTTTTATGAAGGATTATTGCTGAAATATCCGAATTTTGAAGAGAAGTTTATACTACGTACGGATGCATCTGATCAAGCAATTGCAGCAGAACTAATACAAGTTCAAGATGGGATAGAAGTACCCATATGCTTTATATCAAGAATATTAAAAGGGTATGAAATTAGATACACGGTAGCAGAGAAAGAAATGTTGGCAATTATATTCGCAATTAATAAGCTGAAATTTTATTTAACAGGGAACAAATTTGATATTGAAACGGATAATTCTGCGATTTCGTTTTTGAAAAATAAAACTTTCCATAATGACAGGTTATACAGATGGGCATTGTATTTACAACAATACGAATTTGATATCAAACACAGGCCAGGAAAGTTAAATGTAGTTGCAGATTTCTTAAGTAGAAAAGATATACCTAACTATGAAAAACCGAAACAGATCCTGATTGGAATTGAGAAAATTTATGAGGAAGGAAGATTGTCGAAACAAGAAGTTTTAAATAAGCAGAACGTAGAAGAAATTCAAGAATTAAAAACGTTAGTATTACAAAGTCAAGATAACAATTATAAAGGGTATCAAATTAAGGAAAACTTGTTGGTAAAGGTCATAGAAAATAAAGAATTATTGGTTTTAAGTAAAGAAGACATGTTAGAAATCGTAGAGGAAATTCATACAATATTTGGACATTGTGGAACTAGAAAAGTTTGGTTAATGTTTAGGGAATGTTTTTATACGAAGAATGATATTAAATTAATTAAAAAACTCATTCAAACGTGCCAAATTTGTCAATTCGCAAAGGAAAAGAACTTCAAGAATCAGAATATTGTAAAAAGTATTAGGGTAAATGAACCGATGGAACTAGTAGCTATTGATTACTTATCAAACTTAGTTACAGGACAATATGGGTTTAAGCATATTCTGATTATGGTAGATGCATTTTCAAAATTTATAAAGTTATATCCAGCGAAAAATTGTAATACTAAACATGTTATTAAGTCAATTAGAAATTTTGAAGAACAAGTAGGTAAACCAAAAAGAATTTTAGCAGACAACGCAACATATTTTAGAAATGCAAGATTAATAAACAATTTAGATAAAAGGGGGATTAAGATTTGTTTCTGTAGCATAAGACATCCTCAAAGTAACATTGCAGAGAGGTATATTAAAGAAGTAATTAAATATTTAAGAATATTAACATATAAACAGCATAATAAATGGGTTCAATATTTGCTAGATGTGGAGAATTTCATAAACAATGTTCCAAATACAACGACCGAGATTAGTCCAATTACTTTGTGTCAACAAATAATTCCAGCTAGACCATGGAGAAGAGAACAATGTGATGTTGAGATAATGCAATTGTTAGATAAAGCTAAAAGCAGATTGAAAATAATTCATGATAGGTACGAAAATAAACAGAATAAGAAAATTAAGAAACGAGTACAATTTAATATAGGGGACTTAGTAATTGTTAAAAAACTTAAAGTAGCTAACCGAAAGGAAAAAATATGTGCAAAGTTATTATACACATATGAGGGACCATATAGGATACAGAAAACTTTTAATAACAATACATATGAATTAATAAATGATACAGATGGACGAATTAGAGGAAGATTTCATATTACAATGATTTACCCATATATAACGAAAACTTAGAAAACATGAAAATCTGTAAATATTGCATTAAATGTTGTTGGTTGGTAAAGTTAATTATTTCGTTTCTATAGTAATTTTAAAAAAGATAGATGTAAATAGGTGTTGATTGTTATTAATATAGATAATAGGATATTTGGTTGGGTTCTACAAAATTTATTAATTAAATAACGAATTAAGAAATTACATTTGAAATAAAACGAGTTTATTAAAAATGTTTTTCTTAATTGAGGAATTATGTTATGATACACTATATTCTTTGATAATTTAAAAATGAATACTAAAGAAACAGTTTAGTCAAATAAATTTGGAAGTCAGATATAAGCAAATTAATGGATCTAAATACATGTTAAAGTATAATGAAATTAACTTTCTTATTATTGGTTAGTCATATAATAGCATAATGATTGATTACTCAAACTTAATCTGTAATAAGAAAATTCTGAATAGGAATAAATACCAAGGTTACTACTAAAATGTATCTGTTATGATAATTAAAATAAAATATCTGTTTTGATTATATAAAAAAATGTATATAGGAGGCAGCAAGAATCGTGTCTAGTAGTAATAATTTGTAATTTGTTTAATTAGTTACTAAAAAAACAACTCAAAAAATGTATACATAATTTGATATGGGTGTGATTTTCGAATAAAGAAACATTAATAAATGTTGTATAATTTGTAAATGTTATGGTTGGTACAAATTATATGGGTTAAAAGCAAAATCTTCGAGGTGGAAACATAAAATAAAATATTAAAAACAAGAAATAAAGGGACAAGCTTTGGTTAGTGAGGATATTATTGATAATACATTGGAAATGGAATACAAGCCACAAACAAGAGGTTAGTACGTGCAGCGAATTGTTTTTGGGAAACCTGTGGGTATCATTGAAGACGTAGGACCATCTAAAAAAGAGACAAATTCATATTTGGAACAAGATTTATGCTGACACTTACCAGAGAGGGATCGGAGCTGCAGTAATCCAGTACAGGAGCTAGGATACTTGAAGTTGACAGCAGCAGGGGACAACGACAGGAATCCAGTATAGGATGTGGAAGTTTTGAAGTGGATGGCAATAAGGTGATGCTGGGAGTTTACATTCATCGCAGGTGATGCAGTTTGATAAGGACCCAGCAGGTGTTTGAGTGCAGTCGGAGTAAGGATCCAGTTTGGAAGGATTTTGGCAGTATTAACAAGCAAAGTGTTAAATCAGGTTTGTGTTTTAAAAGGTTAAATGAAACATTTAAAAAGCTATAACCAGTAAGAAGGTATAAAAAATATAATTGAATTTCATACTTACATAAGAGATTGGTGAAAGAATTGCATATTAGATCTTATTGTAAAAACCTTGATATTCGTTCTGAATTTTGATTAATTTGACGTTAGTTGTCAATTTTTTTTAAAATCAATGAACTTGCAATTAAACAAAGAGAATTTGACAAGTCAATCATTGGGTTACTAGATATTGCGAACTACCTGAGAGAGTTTCATTAATAATATTGTAAAATACGGATTTGAATTGAAAGTTAAAAATAAAGGGCAAAAATAGTAATACGATAATTTAAATAAATTTATCAGCTAGCATAACATAGCAATATATATACACTTCTCCAATAAATTAACGCACCAAAAAAAAGTAGCCAAAAGTTTAAAGTTAATTATTGTCGAAACCACTTATCCGATTTGGACGATTTTTTTTTGAATGACACGTCGTCTCTTTCAGAAAGGTAGTGTACTACTCTATTCGCATAGAAACTTATTTTTTTATAAATACCGGGTGTAACAATTATAACGTGTTTTTTCCATAAAATGTTTAATACCCTGTGGGGTTCAACAGCTACAATATCAAGTTATAATTCATAGCAAACTCTAGCCTTATCTTTTTATAACATTTTGTTTTTTGATTTACTCTTTTATCTTAGCTACTGCAAAAGAAACACAATTTTATAGCATAACATGTGTTAATGGAGACCTAATT
The DNA here is from genome assembly GCA_940337035.1 of Agriotes lineatus. NCBI lineage: Eukaryota > Metazoa > Arthropoda > Insecta > Coleoptera > Elateridae > Agriotes > Agriotes lineatus. The sequence goes on along the minus strand of CALNHX010004820.1, from coordinate 33,575 downwards.
TAACAACAACAAAAAAAGAAACAAAATGTAAAGAAAAAAGGTAAACGAAAGTCTCAGTAGCGAGTATTTTCGCCTCTGGCCAGAATAACTTCTAACCTTCCTCAAACAGAACTAATGCTTGAGCACATTCTTCGCGAATAAGATTTCGTGTTTCACGTTGCATAGTGAGAAAATTAAAGATTTTGCAAAAAAAACGTTAAGGACTAACACCGAAAACACACTTCTATCAACTACTGCTTTTTGACAGTTGTATTTATCTGATGACAATTACTGTTTCTTTCTGTTTCTCCATAGCCTGCTACTTATTACACCACCCCTTCTGTAGGAGTTTTTATGTATAATAAAAACTAGTGATATCTACCCTGTTTGTTTAATTCACAGAAGTAATATCAATAATAATATATATATAATTCTCACTTACCTTGTTGCTTTCAACTGAATCATATATTGACATATCTCGTACTTTCATAATTGACTTTGAAATTATGTCATGTTTAAATATACCTCGGCTAGCCAGCTTATTTAGCAATTGATACTCTCTCTACTTCCCAGCTGAATGAGTTAATGTCAAATATAACTGTATTAATGAATTGTACCTTGAATAACCAAATAAATATCAATTTGATTATTTAAATCACACTCTTAGTACTTGAGTTTGAATCTAATTAACTGTTATAGTGTATTAAACGTTTGAATTGACATTACAAATTAATAGTCAGATTAAAGTTGTCAAAATTATTTAATTAAATGAAATTTCCAATAAATGCGGTTAAATACTTTTTAAAATAACTAGACCAAAATGATAAATTTCTAATTATAAATATCGAAACCGTCGAGTACTCAAATCACAATATTAATTTAGAAAACTTAATATTCTAAGATTCTCTAATTTAAATACAAGTTTTAAATTCTAAATTTGCCGTATCCAAACTGTTACTATAATACACTAACCTTCAACAGCCAAACTCGTACTTGGGATGTTGCTCTAATATCAGTTTCACACTGATCGAAGTCGTCAAACACCTACTTGAAGATGATGATGACCCATAAAAGCTCGTTGTAGACAGACTTGACCGTTTAATATTTTCTTAAAACGGTATTGCAGCATGCTACACACACAAACACTCACTAAACTGATGGCTTGTAACCAATGACCACTTGAAATGGCTTCTATAAATCTCCAACTCACTATGTGAAGACTAATATTGACCCCTTGGTCAGTATTTGATCGTGCAGAAGGCTATTCTTACTAACACGTATCAAATTGCAATTATATCCTCACAATTAAAGGTATTATTAGACCTTTAATGTGACTATTTTGACGGAGATTCTTTTAAATTATAGAAACTTTTTTACTCTTGTCAACAACCTCTTGGTTGCTAATATTTACTGCCACCCGTTATTCTCTTACACTTGTTATCACATGATACCCTTTTGATATCTTGATATTAATTGAAAATAATTAAGCATTCTCACAGCATGCTACATTACATACTTTAGTGAATTTAATGCAAATTAAAGTCAATAAAAACATGTTATGCTATAAAATTGTGTTTCTCTTGCAGTAGCTAAGATAAAAGAGTGAATCAAAAAACAAAAGGTTATAAAAGATAAGGGTAGAGTTTGCTTTGAATTATAACTTGATATTGTAGCTGTTGAACTCCACAGGGTGTTATACATTTTATGGAAAAAATACGTTATAATTGTTACACTCGGTATTTATAAAAAAATCAGTTTCTATGCGAATAGAGTAGTACACTAACTTTCTGAAAGAGACGACGTGTCATTCAAAAAAAAAATCGTCCAAATCGGATAAGTGGTTTCGACAATAATTAACTTTAAACTTTTGGCTACCTTTTTTTGGTGCGTTAATTTATTGGAGAAGTGTATAATAGACTTGTCTGTCCGTCCGTCCGTCCGGGACGCTGTTTCAGCAGCCAAACCGTAAGAGATAGAGAAAAAAGTTATTAAAGTTATGTTTGGAATGGTCATGTCAGGTCAGGAACCGAATTTCAGTCACGTGACACTTCCGGTTTTCGAGAAATCACGTGATTTCCGTGGGGACGCTGGTCCGTCCGGGACGATCTTTTTTGTTTTATTAAATGAGACATTTGTCTCACTGGACTGCTAGTTTACGAATAATAGTATATTGACGTGTATCATACGCTATTTTTTCTACGATCGTAACAGAAATATAAACATTTAATTCGGTGACACTTTTCCGTCACATTGTGTTAGACATTTAGGTTATGTTGACATTCATTTTTTTTTGGCAGAGTGTTTTAATATAGTATTAAAACACGCCACCAATGACAACGTGCGAAAAAAAGTAATTCGGGCGCTAATATTAAGAGTGCTACAAACGTCACTTTTGACACTAGAAACTGTGCAAAAAGTTGTCAATTTGACACGATCGTAGAAAACATTTTTTAAATTATTTTTGATATACATACATTAACTGTAATAGAACAATTTGTGCAATTAACGCCAATGTATTCATTTGACAGGACTTATCAGGAATAACTGAACTTGAGCTTGAGCTTGTTGATGGTTTATCAATAACATATAATCGGTGGTCTCTTTCTTTTTTTGTATGTGTGTATCTTTGTTCGCTATCTCCTCCGAAGATATTGGACCGATTAAATTGCATGATAGCAAAGAGCATATAATTATATGCTCTTTGATGATAGCTTAAAATTTTGCTTTTTTAGACTTAGATCGTAGGCCTGTTTTTTTATTTCGATAAATTGTATTTATCCTCCGATTTGGCTCATATTCGGAATATATGTTAGTTAGGTGGAAAGAAATATTTTTAAAAAAATGGACCCGGTACGTGGCGCTAGAGTCGAGATATTTATGGTCTAATTTGGCTCATAATCAGAAGATGTGTTTACAAAAACAAAATATTTTTGGGCATAACAACGTTTGCCGGGTCGCTATATCTTTTCTTGCAGATAAAGATTCATCGATGTAACTTTCAGATATACCCGACGATTTCCACCCGCCATGTCTTTTCAACATAGTTATGTTGTCTCCTGCATTAACTAACATAGTGGCAGAAGTTCTTCGCATTGCATGTCCTGTATACTCTTGCGGATTGCTTAATCTATACCATAAAATCGGTGGTCCTTTCTTTGTATGTATGTATGTATATATCTTTGTTCGCCATCCGAAGATACTGAACCGATTAAATTGTATGATGGCTTAAAATTTTACTAATTTTTAGACTTAGATCGTAGGCTGTTTTTATTTTCAAAAAAAGTACGAAAAGGTAAAGTTTTAATTAAATCGTGTAATTAGCGAAACGAAGCGTAGCTCATGTGATTCACTAGTTTTAAATAAGTAGCTATGGTTTTTGGCATTGCGCTAATTTTATTTATGCCAACAGATTGCCCTGTTGAAATGCGATTTCAACCACCGGAATCAATTGCAAAATGACTGATTTCAATGTCATGAGTAGAAAAAAGTATATTATGGGATAAGTGGTTGAAATAAAATTTCAACGTTGAGAGTGATTTTTTCAACGAGCGAAGCGAGTTAAAAGAGTAATTCGAGAAGTTGAAGTTTTATCAGCCACGAGTTGCATATACTATTTTTACTTCCTTTTACAATAAAGGAAGTACATATTGGATTCACCCCAAAAATTCGAAATTGAGTTTTCAACAGATCTTCACGTTTTAGACTCCCCTGAACCCAAAAAACATATTTTTTTCATTGGTCTGTCTGTGTGTCTGTCTGTGAACAGAATATATAAAAAACGAAAAGAAGTATGGCGTTGAAACTTCATATAAGGGTGAGTTTTTTTTTCATTATTACTATAGGGATCCGGAAACCGTGAAAGATAGAAGGTTGGTTAAATGGAGAAAGAATTGCAGTTTATGAGCTTATTCGAGATGTGCTTTTGTTTCTTTGAAAAAATCAAGGCCTACTAGATACAAGCAAAATATTAAAATTACTTTATTTCTTAAAGTCGGTCTAGCGCCGTTATTATTGAAAATAAAAAAATAATAAGAATAAAAGTTTTTGGGAATTTTTACGGTGTTTATCATACACTTATTAGTTTTCTTCTAACTTTCATAGTTTTTGAGTTATAACATTAAGTTACAATTTTTAAATAGCAGTCATAGTTGGATTAGACATTTCTAAAAAGAGCTCACTTTTCCGCTTAAAATGACAAGGTTTGTTATACCTATTTTGACAAATAATTCTTTTATAATAATTTTCGTAATAAGAAAATGACGAAAACAAAAACTATAAAAGTTAGAAGGAAATTAATAAGTGTAAGATAAACACCTTAAAAATTGCTAAAACTTTTATTCTTATTATTTTTTTTTCTATTTTCAATAATAACGGCGTTAGACAGGCTTTAAAAGATTAAGTAATTTTAATATTTTGCTTATATCTAGCAGCCTTGGATTTTTAAAAGAAACAAAAGCACACTTTGAGTAAGCTCATAAAACTGCAATTCTTTCTCTATTTAGCAAACGAGATATGCTCTTTTTAGAAATGTCTAAGCCAACTATGATTGCTATTTAAAAAAATGTAACTTAATGTTATAACTCAAAAACTATGAAAGCTAGAAGAAAACTAATAAGTGTAAGATAAACACCGTAAAAATAGCTAAAACTTTTATTTTTATTATTTTTTTTTCTATTTTCAATAATAATGGCGCTAGACCGACTTTAAGAAATTAAGTAATTTTAATATTTTGCTTGTATCTAGTAGGCCTTGGATTTTTCAAAGAAACACAAGAACATCTCGAATAAGCTCATAAAACTGCAATTCTTTCTCTTTTACGGTTTCCGAGATCTCTATAGTGATAATGGAAAAAAAACTCACCCTGTATAAGTTTTGTGTACTATGTAGATGCGATAGAAAGCTTTTGAAGAAAATCGCATAGCCGGAAGTAGGTGTTTACTCTTGTGATGTTTCAGTGTTTTTCGATTTTTTCAAAAACGGCTCTAACAATTTTTTTCAAACTTCACATTTTTATTACATTTTTAATGTGTATTGATGTAAGATAGGTGATTTTCCAGTTGAATACTTCTAAAATAGGTTTCTTTTGTTTTTTTTGTACTTTTTTATTAACACCTATTTTTAATAGAACACCCGGTATATTATTACATTTTTGAATTCAGCTTAAAATAAATGTTTCTCTTCAACTAACATACTATTTTGTACCGTTTTTATAGAATTTGTAATTTTTAAAAAATTTTGACAAATGCTTAAAAATTAAAAATCAAATTTTTGACTAATTATAAGATCAATGTAAAAGGAAGTTGTGTGCGTGTATCACACCAGATTTTTTCTACGAATTTTTAAAACAAACGTTAATAAACCATTGTAAGTCTATGCCAAATTCGAGGTTGCCAGGTTAGGTTTTGCGTCAGTCTGTGTCAATTGAATGTTAAACAGTTTGAACTCCCAGTAGTCCGAACATTTCAATCTCTAGTGGTTGAAATGCGGAATTCATGTCAAAATGACTTATTTCAATATGTTATGAGTAGAAAATAGTTATTTAGACCACACGTGTTAGAAGTGCAACTTTTTTCACAAGTATGGAGCCTCGTTTAATAATCCACACGCTTGAAAAATAAGCACGCTAACCCGAGTCTATATATTTTTTTAAAATTTCATTAAATATTCAAATCCAAGCCTATTTTGTATAGAATTGTATTTGCCTTAATTTTAGTCAAGTGCATTGGTCACTTCTGGTAATTAAGAAAACGTCGTTATTTATTGAAATCTGTAATTTGTTCGCGTCAAAATAAAACTAAAAATGAATAAACGAATACTTTGTTTCTAAAATCGTTCCTTCCTAAATGTCACTTTTTTTAACTGAGTGAGAAAAGTGCTACTACTACACACTGAAATTAATTTAAAAAAAGCCTACTTTTTTAAATGAAATTTAAAAAAATATATATTTGTATAATTTAAAAAATATACAGGGTGTTCCGAAAAATCGTTTACAAATTTTCAGGGATTGGAGAGGAAGGCAAGTGAAGTAATTTCGCTACGCAACATATGGTCGGAAACGTCTCCTTGTTATTGAAAAAAATTATTTATTACAGATTGCTTTTTATCGTAAGTTACAAAAGTAAAAACAACAAAGTAGTACTTAACAACCATCATTCATAATAATTGCTCGAACTGTCGACCTACAACATCGTTGCAAGCGTGGCAGCGACGCACCATGTTAGCTCGAACTCTGGCCAAAATTCCTGGAGTTTCCTGGATCCCTCCACAGGCATCAATAATTCGGGCTACCAAGTCCTCCTGTGTGTTCACTGGAGTCGCGTACATTAAGCTTTTAAAATCTCCCCATAGGAAGAAATCCAGCGGCTCCGCCCGAATTATTGATGCCTGTGGAAGGATCCGGGAAACTCCAGGAATTTTGGCCAGAGTTCGAGCTAACATGGTGCGTCGCTGCCACGCTTGCAACGATGTTGTAGGTCGACAGTTCGAGCAATTATTATGAATGATGGTTGTTAAGTACCACTTTGTTGTTTTTACTTTTGTAACTTACGATAAAAAGCAATCTGTAATAAATAATTTTTTTCAATAACAAGGAGACGTCTCCCACCATAAGTTGCGTAGCGAAAATTACTTCACTTGCCTTCCTCTCCAATCCCTGAAAATTTGTAAACGATTTTTCGGAACACCCTGTATATTGTTGCTGGTTCTTTATAAATTTCTTGAGACCGCTTGCTACTTCCAATCCGAGGCTATAAAGAAGTTTTAGAAAGTACATTATTACCCAACTAACTCCCAATACTAGAAATTCAAGTTCTAGGAAGTGAAAAGACAGAACAAGGAATTATTACAAATAACCTATCTAAAATATTAGACGGTAAAAATGTAGTCTTGCATGGACAGAAAGAAAAAAAAATGGCATACCGTCAACGATCACAGTGCCAGTATATGGAGGTGTTCTAAATATACCTATCCATAACCCCCCAAATTTTGGAAATTGCGGACGTTCGAGGAGCCCGGATGCACGCCGTGCGTCGACAAAGCGAACTTTGCGGCATCGCCAAGCATCCACGGCTACAGGATCGACCACGTGACGCCACTTACTGAGCAGATCTGCCTTGATGCAAACTAAAGCGATCGATGTTCAGTTGTGCCATCACAGACACACACCTCCGAAAGTTATGCTCGTGAAGTCGGCTTATATACTTAGTAACACAGGGCAATATCGTGCGAGTGGCAACGAAGAGTTCATATAACAATATTTTATTATTTGGCTGCAGAATATGTTTTCTATCTACAAATTTGTGCTAAATGGTATTTCACATATGAATTATATCTAATTATAGTATACGTGCAGTTATTTGCAAAATATAATATAAAAACTCTATTGTAAGTCCGCTCTCCTCGAACCAACTCGTTAGGACACCACGTCGCAAACGCTGACCCAGTAAGTGCGATGTGTAGGTTTCGACTAAATGTTTAATTATCTCACGTATTTCAGCCTCTATATTAAAAATGCAAACTTTTTTCCTATAAACGGTCAAAATGTGCTAGAAGTAAACTGCAAAAATTATCGGTGTACTTCGATTGTAGGTTTTAAAACTGTTACTACTTCTATTGCAATTACATCCATAACGTGTTGCCTCTAATAGAGTGCAGTCCATGGGCAAATATAACAGAAATGCTTTTAATTTTAAAAACGCCAGTTTGCATGTAATATTAAATTTAAATGGGGGTTGAATGCTATTTTAAGTACAAAACAAACACTGCTTTTTACATCCGTCCCACAAAGTTTGAACCTAATTTATGAAGTAAAGTTAAAGCTAGAATAGTAAGTTAGTAAACTATGTTGGATGTAGTTATTTCTACGTATGTTCCCTCAACATACACTACAGAATACAGCGATATTTTAAAATGTTTGTTACTATAGTTTTTAACATCAACTGCTGTTCAGAATGTTTGGTGATATAGGTACGATCACTTCATTTTGGAACTACAAACAAATAATTGAACTGGGAATAGTTCCAGACATTTTTCAAATAAGAAAAACTAATTAAGTGGAAATTTAAATAGGATTTAATCGGACAATTTCAACTTTCAAGAAATCCTTAATTAATAGTTCTCGTTCCCAATTTCTTAGTATTTTTATCTAATATACCTACAATGCTTGTCAGCTATTACAATTTACCAGTCCAAGACAGAATTTAAATTTAAATGAAATAAATAACTATAATATGGTTTACTAACCGTTAACAAGCGTTACAATGGCATTTTAACAGTATTAGGTATATGTAATGTGTTGGGGTTATATAAAGACAGATTCGATAAACTGGTAATACCAAAATACAGTTCCATAAAGTAGGCTACTTGAGTGGGAACGTATTAGTTTTGCTCTATGTTATCCTATAATAATTATTAAAAAATAGCTAAATTTAATAAATTTTATAGGTACCTACTTAACTACCTAACTATGCCACATACCTACCTATCACATACAGGGTTCGGCAACAAAGCGGGGGTGGAAGATATTTTTAAAACTATGAGAGTTACATGAATATTGAGTATATACAAGTTATAGATACGAAGGTGGTGCACATTACTAAAATAATTTTGATTATACAAAGTGTTTCAAAAAGTGTGGCAAATCAAACTTTTTTTTCTTAATGGAATGCCCTATATTTGGGTAGCTTACAAGTTTTGCCTTGAAATACTCATCATTTCTATATAAAGTTGAAGGGTCTAACGTCAACTGTTTTGGAGATAGATATTAACTATTTTATGCAAAAAAATACTGAACTTCAGGCGGCTGCTGTAAGCAACAGAAAACAATTGAATGAAGGAAAACGTTACCAAAAAATTATGATTTTCGTGAACTACATTTCATGTGTAAAATGGTCGATCTGGGTATTAATGCTATACAGGGCGCTCAAAATTTTCAAATTTAATGATTTCGATTTTTTCAAATGGGACGCTGTGTATGTATTTATATTTCGAAAAAGTCCTTTTAATGAGCTTTTCTTTGATATGTTACTTCATATCTCTAAGTTCAGATGTTTTTCAGATATGCGTGTTTGAACATAAAAAACAATTTAAGCCCTTTAACCTTCCGTCGGGCGCATTTGATCTGACAGGCAGAGCGCGGCAAATTTTTTTACCTCGCCGCGCTGCTAGGCAGGGCTGGAACCTGGCGCACACAGTAGCTGCCTATTTTGGGGTGCTCTATACAACCCTCCCACTTAGTTTGTGCTTGATCTTCACTATGAAAAGTTGTTCAAGTTTTGTTCAGAGAAGCTCATTGCGCCCGAACTCGCTACACTTTTCAGGGTACTACGTATTTTCGAAATACTTGCAGAAAAATCATATATTACTTTCGCTTTAAAACTAAATGTAAGGGATTTCAATAATTTTGTGAAAATACCTTGATTTATCAGTTTGATTGGCCCATGAACTGACGATTGGGAAGCTAAGCCGAAGAAGGTTGAAACCATTGGAGTACCGACCGACCTCTAAAACAAACTGAAAAAATTTCGTACTCCTTCGCAGGAAGGGGAAAAAGGATTTTCCCCAACCCCCTAATAGAAAACGATGCTCAACATATACCAGCGACACTGGTTTGAGAAGGCTGAAAAATCGGTCAACATTTCCGCCCGACGGAAGGTTAAGCCATCTTATTAGCCTTATTTCAAGGGATAAAAAGCAAACGCCGTTAAAATAATATTTAAACACTTGAGTTTTCCAAATAAAAGATAAAACCAAGTTTAGAAAACAAAAATCCAGCCACTACTCAAAACTAGAAATAACAAATACGAAGAAACGGAAAAAAGCAAAAGAAAATTAAATCTGAAAAGCGTTTGAATTTAGGGATAAGAAATAAAATGTCGAAAGAAAGCTCAATAAAAGTACTTTTTAAAAATACAGGGATATGCAGGGTGTTCCATTTAAATAAATCAAAACAATTATATTTGCTGATTATGAGTTCTCTGTACAGCTTTAATACTCAAGAGCAGGAAAGAACTATTTGTACATTTAATGTACTTACGTATAGGATTTTAGTGTATTGGCTTTTGTTTTTTTAATTTAATTTTATTTGACCTTGGAATTAATTTATTCCTGCATTTATCGTTTTTCGTGTTTATTATTCCTTGTATCAACACTGACTGAATTTATATTTTCTAAACCTGGTTTTGTGTTTTTTTAGAGAGCTCATGTATTTCAATCATTATTTTAACGGCGTTTGTTTTCTATGCCTTGAAATAAAGCATCTTAAAGCACTTAAATAGTTTTTTTATGTTCAAGCACGCATATCTAAAAAACAGTTGAACAGAGGTATGAAGTAACATAAGAAACAAAAGAAAGCTCATTAAATGGTTTCTATTTGAAAAAAATCGAAATCATTAAATTTGCAAATGTTGAGTACCCTGTATAACATTAATACCCAGATCCACCATTTTACACTTGATAGGTAGTTCACTAAATCATAATTTGTAGGTAACATTTTCTTTCATTCAATTGTTTGCTGTTGCTTACAGCAGTCGCCTGAAGTTCAGTTTTTTTTTTGCATAGAATCGTTAATATTTCAAAAAAAGTTGACGTTAGATCTATACAATTTTATATAAAAATTATGAGTATTTCAATACAAAACTTTTAAGCTACCCAAATATAGGGCTTTCCATTTAAAAAAAGTAAATTTGATTTGCCACACTTTTTTGAGACACCCTGTATAATCAAAACTAATTTAGTAATGTGCACCACCTTTGTACAGTCGCGGAATTAAAAATCCGGACATTTAAAATGATTCAGTGTATACCTACTTTACTTTACTTATCACGTTACCTGGTGAAATTAGTCAAAGTCAAAATAATTACTCGTATATGACAGGATGCCTCATTGTTTAACTGTCAATTGCTAACCTAGAAACGCAAAGCCTAATTTACATTACCCAAAAATTGCAAAAATCCTCTATAAGACTCGTCCGGATTTTAATTCCGCGACTGTACCTACAACTTTTATATACACAATATTCATGTAACTCGCATAGTTTTAGAAATATCTTCCATCCCCGCTTCGTTGCCGGCCACCGTATGTAATACATATTATAAAGTTCACAATTTTATTGATCTTTGATGCAATAACTACTATTATATTGCGCGTTTGATGTCATTACTAGAATTAGGGCCATTTCACACCAAACCCGTCAAATCCAGTCACGTCTAGTCAAGTCAAGTCTATAACAAGTCAACGCTTTCACACCAAGCGCGTCTTTTGCGTAGAAAGTTTGTTAGTCTGTGCTTTTATTTCAGTAAAGATGGACGTTCTTGTTCTAATAGATAGATAGATTTATTTAACCACGTGTATGTACAGAACATTTATGGCAGGTCAGAAATAGGAATATATTAAAATAAGCGTAACACATTAAAATCGAAGTAACACATTAAAATCAGACAGAAACATAGGTACCTAAATACATCTAAATTATCACATTAATGTTATCACATAAAGTTATCACGTTACAGTTCAATCATTTATAAGAGATTGACATTAATATCATATTGATTAAATATCAATTAAAGGCTTCTTCACAAACTCGTCCACTGAATAGAAACAATGTTGAATAAGAAAAGTTTTTATTCGTTTTCTGAAGTTTTGAATATTTAAATTTTTAACGTTCATTGGAAGTTTGTTGTAAAGCTTCAGGTCTATAGAATTTTGTAATGACTTACTTAATCTATATCTAGGTACAATAAGATGATTTGCTCCACGTGTATCATAATTATGTACATCAGAATTCACAATATAATGCTGTTTATGCTTGTGTACATAAGTTACGTCGAATGCAAAAACGAAGAATTAAAAGACAGCAAAGAAACCGATTGTAGGTTCATCCTATAAACACTACAAGACCAATTTGTAGATCATTTAGTCACCTATTTCCAAATTTACTGGATGATCTAAGAAAATTTTATAATTACTTTAGAATGAAACCGGATTTATTTTTTTCATTTAAGCAATATGATAGCTAATGAAATTCACATACGAAATACAAACTACAGAACTTCTATTTCGCCAGAAGAAGCTGTTTTTCTCAGGTAAGTACAAAAAGTAAAGAATGCAAAATACTAATTACGTTTATTTTTCAAACTGTTAATATCATTTTTTGTTACATTTTGGTTAATCTATATGAAGAAGTCATCCTGTCCGGTTTGCTACTAGAAGTACTAGATTCCTGTAGAAATGCATATGTATCTACTACTTGAATATTATTAGTTGAATGTGGCTGTGAATAATCAGAATGTGTCCTACCAACTGATGATGGGTTTGACAGGTACACATTACTTAGTAGATGTTTCAGTTTCTGGAATGGCATCTGCTGAAAATGGGAGTATATAAGTATTTGAATATGAACTAGCAACCGATGGCGAGTTTGATGATAAATACGGAGGCGTAGATGCAGCTTCTAATTTTCTTTTTAGTAAATTAATTACTTCTGCCCTAAAGTCTAAATTTTCGAGTGGTCCAAGTTTTTTAATAAATGGATGTAAACTTTTTAAAAACATGTAGTCGGCATCTTTATCCTCTTGGGTTGTTGCAGAAATTAGTTCTAAATGTTTAACATATTGCTTATCAATTTCATTTTCTTCGTTATTCACCCTACGTTTTTTTCTACTACTTTCTGTAGTGTCACAAAATTGCCACTTTTCGGTTGTTTCCGTTGTTGTATCGGATAAATGAGGTGTCTGTTGAACTGTCCGCTGAGATTCTTGAGACTCTTCATTTGGCTCCAGTTCAAACTCCTGCTGAGATTCTTCTTTAATCCATTCTTCAACGTTTAGCTTTAGATCATTGTCCGGCACGTTGTCTGACGTTGTTTTATGTCTTAAAGTTGGGTCCAAGAATGACATTGACTTAAAGTATGGCCAACTTATTATAGACCTGTAGTCTATTTCGTCCCCGGATTTTACAGCCTTCAATTTTCTTTTTTCCCGCATATAATTGCTCCTTAAATTCTGCCATTTTGCTTTAACTTCTAAATCTGTAAAGTACAAATACAATAGCATGTATTATTTTTTATTTGGAATTAAATAACACGATAAAGCAATGCATTAACGAATAACCGTGCTTTTTCGTTTTTAGGTACTTAGCAACAGGAGAGTATTTTACATCTTTCAGCTATACGTTTCGCATCGGAATTAGTACTATTTATTATATACTGCTCAACAAATGAACTGGATATATTTTTCAAAAGGACAGTCATGGCATTTTTGGTATCTTACCAAGTATGCCAAATCGTTCCAAAAATTTTTAAACGTTCCGAGAAGGCCCAAAAAACTATTATTTTTCTTTTTGTTCTTCCTCTTATTTTTGTTAAATATATTTTTTTTTATAATTTTGTTATTTTTAATTTTATTAATGCTTCAGTTGATATTTGAGCATAGTGAAATTAGATATGCCAAACTGTACTGGAAGTATTGACGGAAAACATTGTCGAATAAAGTGTCCCTCAAAAGCAGGTTCCCAATATTATTACTACACACATTTTCATTCTATAGTTCTGACTGCAGTTGTGTAATTTTATTTACCGGTTTCAGGATATTAAGCCTTTGTTTACATATACAAAAGTAGGCTGGTAACTAGGTCATAACTTATCTGTAGGGTTAAGGAATATTACCCTACATGGCAACCATAACCACACAGCAACCGATAAACTATTGAACAAATCACGGATGTTATGAATCATAACAGCCTCAGATGTTTTAAAATCCTCGCTCTACGAGCTCGGATTTCAAAACATCTGCGGCAGTTATGATGCTCATAACATTCCTAGATTTGTTAATAGCTATTATCTACTAGCAACATGATATTGTACATTTTCGTCATAGAAACAAAATATGAAAAGCTACTCATAACTCCCAAGGGTCAAATTATTTCTCCCTCAAACTAATGGTAACAATGCAACTACAATTAACGTCTTAGCAACCATACAATGAGGCAATCCTTGATATTACTTACATATTCTAATTTTAAATGTCATTATGACATTTTGAAATTTCATACTATTTTTACGAATATGCTAGTAGATAAAATATTGTATGCACCACGGGAGATATTCATGTTCTTTACCTTCGGTTGACTTACAGAGGCCCTCGGTCTGTAACACATGTCAACCTCAGGAAAAAAACATATTCATTTCTCCCTTAATGCATAAATATCTATTTAATAGACGTAGGCGGATATGGCTGAGATAATGACAGCACGATATTTTCCGAATCTACAATGGGAAAAGCGTTTAAAAATAATGCACTAAATATTCCCGATTCTTGAGCTATTGCTGATACGTATACTGTTTTCCCATACTACTTAGTATGAGATGAAGCCTTTCCTTTAAAAAGTAATTTGATGAGACCTTATGCTAGAAGGCAACTTAATATTTCTAACAGAATTTTGAATTATCGTTTATCTAGAGCACGTCGAACTAACGACAAACTCAAAACGAAACCGACAAAATTTTAGAAACGAAGTTTTTAGAACAAATCGACAATGTTGCTCAGCTTGAATCTTTGCAACCTACAAATTCTCATAGAGCAATTACAGGAGCGTTGCAAATTTGACAAAAATTAACCCTCCAGTACCCGTTCAAAATTGTAAGACATCAGTACCCGCACCGGTCTCGCAGTCCGACACCCTCTGCCACCTCCATAAAAATAATGAGATATCTTATGGCATTAGTTTCTTGTTCACTAACGTCTTCATAATCAGATATTTCCTGTTCAGTGTCACTGTTCGTTTCCCTAGTTTCCAATAAATTATTTTCGTCAGACGATGGCACATCATCATAAAACGCGTTGTCGACATCCTCCTCCGCTATTATATCTCGCATCGTCCGTTCTAGTCGCGCCTGTTCTTTCTCATAAAATCTGCCATGACTATAATAATGTTTTAGTATAACAGTGTTACTAAAAATGCTGAAAATACTTCCTTCTCCTCACATTGGTCGTATATCAAAGGTAAAAATAAAAATAACTCGGGTACCCGCTTCGGTCTCTGAAACCGAAATTATAAATAACTTTTAAACCACTGCACGCACGAACTCAAAACTGCATACGGATCTTCAATGGCAATATATAGGAAGGTAGTGAAATGGGCGGTAAACTAACGCTAGAACATTAAGTAATATACTGCATCATGTGTTTGCTCGGTCTCACAGACCGTAAACGGGTACTGAAGGGTTAACAGATTATTTTTTAACTCCTGCTGGTTCGGTACCATGACAAAACAATAACACCCGTAGCACAGTCGTTCGCTAGCGGCTCGCCGGAGTTTCATTATCAATAGTATGTTGGTGCCACTGGACGTCTATGTCAATTTCGAGGTTATCAGGTTAGGTTTTCCGACAGTTTTGACAGAAACTGACACAAAATCTAACCTGCTAACCTCGAATTTGACATAGACGTACAGTGCCACCAACATACTATTCATAACGAAACTCCGGCGAGCCGCTGGCGAACGACTATGCATACGGGTATAAGTGTGCTGATACCTTATAACTGATATATATACTTTTAAGAATGTATACTTGATTTGGTAAACGTGCAGTTTAGGTCACCCAGATGTAAACAAACCGATCGGCACCACTCGGGTCAGAATATGCAGGGTTGCCAGACTGAATGCATGCGCGTTTTCACGTGCTACGTTATTGCCATCGACTGGACTTCTAATGGACGACTGCGCAACTCTTTTTGTTAGAAAGAGAACACTTTAAGAACTATCTTTCCTTTTCCTGCCGGCCTCCTAACGGCCGACAGAAAATGACGACAGGACCGTTGCGCCGTACGCTACTGAGCGCCAACAAGGACAAAGCGTTCTCAAGTCATATGCGTTCTCTTTCTATCCCGTTTGGCTCGCGCAGCACTGACTAGCGGTCCATTTCTATATGTCGATCATATATATATAATACACATATATTGCTGGTAGGGCCTGGAAACTTCAGAAAACATTACGGCGCCGACATAGTCTCACTTAGAGTATAACGCGTCTCGTGCGCATGCGTGGAAATTCGAACTCCGCCTTTAGAAGCGAATTTTAAACTTGACCACTTCCCCATTGGGCGGACGACGCCGCCGCGCTTGCGCACAGCTCACCGTATACATGAAGAAGTTGGTTGTGTGTCTCACTTCATCGGTGAGTTTCCCACTCATCGCCGCTAGCAATATAGTAAGTATTAGATATATGATGATGTTATTACGTAGCACGTGAAAACCCGCATGCATTCAGTCTAGTTACTGTTTTGTGGTCTGGCAACCCTGCCGTGCCGATCGGTTTGTGTACATCTGGGTGACCTAAACTGCACGTTTACCCTTGATTTATATACTTAAATGTTTTTATTCACCAGTTGTGTTTAATTCTCTCGCTATCTTTTGCCAAATACTAGCTATGCAATCCCTATCCCGGTGGTTGGGATGTCTGGGATTATAAATTTCTTCGTTTTCTTGCACCAATAAGATTAACCGTTTGATGTTCATTGTAATAACAAACAAATGCACGGCACGGAGTATTATTATAACCAAAATCCACCACGGACTGGGCTAGCTAAGACTGGCAAACTGGCATAAAAATTCAACCGGTCGAATGTTGAATCCCGATTAGTCACGTCAAGACTCGACGCGATCGAACTGGACGGGAAGCGTTTGCTATGAAAGAGAATTCCGCAATTTATTGCTGGTTCAGTGGCGTACCTTCAAAATTTGCGGCGGACCCTTTATAGGTCCTTAATGAAATAAAGTGGCAAAAACATCAATAATAATGATAAAAATAACACATATAATAAATAATAATAATAAAATTAGGCACTACAAAACAATGTATTAACTAAGATGGTTAAAAAAAACTAAAACTAATTGTAAGCAATGTGCTTACGCCTGGCCGGCCTTAATATTAGCAAAATCTGTAATAACCTCTTGCAATTCCATTTTATCAGCTATCTCGGATTTAGTGGACAATAAAGAAAGGTTTTCCGATCTTTCCTCGTACACATATTGTTCGTAACATAATTTTTAATTTATAGAAGCTTCTTTCAGCTGAAGCGACCGAAACATGTAATGTTAAAAATAATAACAGTGCTGTTGCAATTTCAGGAAAAATTGAAGATAATTTCCGATTATCAGCTATTAAAAACTTAGCAAATTGTTTCACGCGTTTAGACTCTTTTAGTTTATCTAGATTATAAAATGTTTTTGCAATGTTAATGTCTATAGGAAATTTTTGATATTCCAAAAGTTCGTCAACATGTCTTTTAACTTTCGGTCTGCGTTTATTTTTAAATGTAGGATTTATGTTGCAGTGGTTGGCTAAATTGGTTGCTTCTAATTCAACACTAAGGTACCCACTTCGATATTTTTTCAGTTTTCCTCAAATCCGTGTTTGGATCCTGTAGCATTTTTGAAGTGATGTCAATTTTCCCTAAAATTTTATTTACAAAAACACGAAAAATCACAAATTCAAAATTATCGACGCTGGTCAGGATTCTTCTCTCCTCATCGTATTCTCCCTTTTTACTTCCTTTTATAATAAAGGAAGTATTGGATTCACCCCAAAAATTCGAAATTGAGTTTTCAACAGATCTTCACGTTTTAGAGTCCCCTGAACCCAAAAAACATATTTTTTTCATTGGGTTGTCTGTCTGGCTGTGTGTGTGTCTGTCTGTGAACAGAATATCTCAAAAACAAAAAGAGGTATGGCGTTGAAGTATATAAGTTTTGTGTACTATGTAGATGAGACAGCAAGCTTTTGAAGAAAATCGCATAACCGGAAGTAGGTGTTTACTCTTGTGATTTTTCAGTTTTTTTCGATTTTTTCAAAAACGGCTCTAACGATTTTTTTTAAACTTTACATTTTTCTTACATTTTTAATGTGTATTGATGTGAGATAGGTGATTTTCCAGTTGAATACTTCTAAAGTGGGTTTCTTTTGTTTTTTTTTTCTATTTTTTTTATTAACTCCTATTTTAAATAAAACACCCGGTATATTATTACATTTTTAAATTCACCTTAAATTTCTAGAGAAAATTTGTCTCTTCAACTAACACTCGATTTTGTACCGTTTTTGTAGAATTTGTAATTTTTGAAAATTTTTAACAATTGGTTAAAAATTAAAAATGAAATTTTTGACTAATTATAAGATCACTGTAAAAGGAAGTTGTGTGAGTGTATCACACCAGATTTTTATACACATAAAAATAGGAAGATTTTTTCCTGTTTGCGTTTATTGAATGAAAGAAAAAGAAAACTAGGGGACCCTTTGGGCCTCTTCATGCTCAGGACCCCGCGGCCGCGGGGTCTGCGGGTACCAAGCTACGCCACTGTGCTGAGATTATTTCAATAATGATATCACAGTCTGCCGAATCCGACTGCGTCAAACTTGATTGGACACACAAAACAATACCTCATCTGGACGTGACCATATATCTAATACTTACTATATTGCTAGCGGCTATGAGTGGGTAACTCACGAAGGAAGAGAGACAGACAACCAACTCTTCAATGTATAAAGTGGTCAAGTTTAAAATTCGCTTCTAAAGGCAGAGTTCGAATTCTCACGCATGCGCACGAGACGCGTTACACTCTAAGTGAAACTATGTCGGCGCCGTAATGTTTTCGGGCGTTCCGAGCATATATATAATACACATATATTGCTAGTACGAACTGGAAACGTCAAAAAACATTACGGCGCCGACATAGTCTCACTTAGAGTATAACGCGTCTCGTGCGCATGAGTGAGAATTCGAACTCCGCCTTTAGAAGCGAATTTTAAACTTGAACACTTCCCCATTGGGCGGAAGACGCCGCCGCGCTTGCGCACAGCTCACCATTATACATTGAAGAGTTGGTTGTCTGTCTCACTTCCCAGGTGTGTTTCCCACTCATAGCCGCTAGCAATATAGTAAGTATTAGATATATGGTTCCGAGGCCTTACTCGCAATATACCGGGAGATGGAGAAAGGTTGTCCAAAAAAAACTACCTGCCAAGTAGTTATCAATATTTCTTTCTAGTGTGATATTAGCCACACTGCTGTTGACAGATGTTCTCACTTGTACTGTGTGCTTACGTTTCTTTGTAAATTTTAGGTTATGTATACCCTTGAACACAACACGTTTATTATTGAATCTTATTTCCGCAATGGCCAACGCAATGAGGATAATGGTGAATGGAAATATTCAGGAAATTTATGTGTAAATGAATTCGTTAATCGGTTCCCTGACGTCGACTTTGATTACGATAATCTGAGCAGGAATGTAAAGCGTATCGTACATCGTTTCCGAACAACGGGTAGTGTTGATGCAGGAAAATCTCCTGGATGACCAACCGTTTTAACTCAGGACACATTAGAGGATATACAGGCACGCATCTTACACAGCCCTAAAAAACCATTACGACAGTTAGCGCAACAAACAGGTGTGTATTTTTTATCCTATAAATTTTTGTATAAAAAAATTATTTTAATTTGTAATTGCAGGGTTAAGCTATGGAACGTGTCAAAAGGCAGTAAGACGAAAACTGCATTTACACCCATATAAAGTTTCAGTAATGCAAGAATTACTTCATCCTGATTATGAAAAGCGTGTGCAGTACTGCAATTGGTTTAACCGAAGTTTAAATAACGATGAAATGCTGGATTCAAGTTTCTTTTCAGACCGGTTACGTAAATAAACAAAATTACAGGATGTGGTCTGCTCATAACCCTGGTGAATTTTTACAAACTCCACTGCATCCAATAAAGATTGGATTGCTATGTCAAGGAGACGCATAATTGGCCCTGTGTTTTTTTAAGATACCGTAACAGCTGACCGCTACATCACAATTCTAGACAGATTTATTAATGAACTTCACGATGATGAGTTACGTCAGGGACATTTTCAGCATGATTGTGCACCTGCACATACAGCCCTTCGAACACGTCAACATTTACAACAATTTTATGATGATCGTATCATTGCATTTCCTCCACGGTCACCCGATTTGACAGCCCTGGATTATTTTCTATTTGGACATTTAAAGAACACGATCTATCAGACCCCCATGCACACACTTGAGCAACTGAAGGATGCAATTACTGCCGCTACTGCAAATATAACTGTGCAACAGCTACAAAATGTTTTTAACAGCATGAAAAGAAGAGTTCAGTGCTGTATCAACAATAATGGGGCTCATTTCGAACATGAACTGTAATAATTACTGATTAGAGTATAATTTAATTTTGTAAAATTTAATATTCTAATTATTAGCCTTAATTAAAACTGATTGCAAATAACTTCTTATTGTCATAATGGTTTTCCTATTTTGAATCTACCATAAATTGCTAAATTCATTTCATACATGACAGCAGATGTCTATGATGACAGTTGGAGGATGTAAATATTGATATACTCGCTGTAGAAAGTAGTTTTTTTCGGACAACCTTTCTCGATCTCCCGGTATGTATAATACATATATGGACGTGACTAGTTATTGTTTTGTTGTGACTAGAGACCCTGTATATTAAGTAAGATAAGAGATGGGACAAGTGGAACCAGTTTCTGTCAATTGTTTTGTGGTTTCTGTTTCCCAAACAAAATATCAAGATGTCATTACCAAACTGACATTTACTTTAAAGGAGAAATTTCTAAATGTCAAATAACGAAAATAATTATTCATTATCAATAAAAATTGCCTCAGATTTTCATAGTCGGATTTTACAATACTGTAGCTAGGTATAAATTATCTATTCACATTTAATTGCAGTTTCTTTCTAAAGCTTTGTTCGTTTGGTCACTCATACATACTTTTACTTAGTGCAAGAAAACGTTTTCGTTTGTGTAAACTGAACAAACTGCATTCTGTTCGTTTGTATTTCGGATTACGAACCAAACGTGATGAATTTATTCCTGGAGAAGAGTAGATTGAACAAATTAAGTGTAGGTTCAAGGAACGCGAAAACTAACCTTAAAATTGTTTCAGTTTGTGTTCACGGTTCACGTATACATAATAGTTAGTTACAAATTAATTTTAAATGATATAAGAACATTGCAATCAGCTGTGTAAATATATACTTCCGGTATAACTTGTCAAATGCGCGATTTCTCTGACGCTGTAATAGTTATTTACTATACAAGTGGGATAACAGCATTATTAATATACGTGTGTTTAAGTTACAAGCGAGTGCGTAGCACGAGTTATGTAATCACACAAGTATATTAATGATGCATTATCACACATGTATTGTACTACA
Organism: Agriotes lineatus; assembly: GCA_940337035.1. Taxonomy (NCBI): domain Eukaryota; kingdom Metazoa; phylum Arthropoda; class Insecta; order Coleoptera; family Elateridae; genus Agriotes; species Agriotes lineatus. Next base: position 12,343 of record CALNHX010004820.1, on the reverse strand, counting down.
AAATTTTATCTACGACCGCCTAAAATTGAGAAAAGTGCATTAAAAGAAATGTCAGATCTGTCATTTATTGTTATTTACGAGGGCCGTTTTTTTTCAACCTCCGATGGGCCATAAAAAGATAAGTGTATATAAAACAATGATTTTAAGTGTATATAAAACAATGATTTTATTACTAAAAGTTATGTACACTTATGGTTACTTTTTGACAAATCACCTTGAGATTGAGGCATTTGTCGTACCTGTGGACAAGCTTTCCAATACCCTCTGCATAAAATTTTTCCCCCAATGAATTAAAATGAGTCATAACGTTGTCTTGAAGCTTCTTGTTATTTTGGAAGCGCTGCTCTCCTAGTCGCTTCTTCAGTTCAGGGAAAACATGGAAGTCACTCGGCGCTAGGTCAGGACTGAATGCCGGGTGGTCGTAAATATCCCATATTGCTCAAGCAGCCGGAGGGACGCCCGTACAGTGCTGCTGTAACCCGCCGGTTCCTTGAGCAATTTCAAGGGAATATTTTCGAATAAATTCAAATCTTTTAACCCACACTATAAAATGATTCCATTTACTAAGTATTATTACAAATAAACTAAGTATATCAAAAGGTGGCATGTGTTTTCTTTAATTTAAAAATATGCATTAACAAGAAATTTATTGTGAAAAAACAAAAAAATACGCATTTTTGATACTTCTCAGAATAGTACAAGCAAAGAGCATATAATTAGTGCTCTTTGGTACAAGCTTATTTTTTAACCATTTTCAAAAAACTGCACTCCACTAGAAGCGCAATAGAATGTATGTATTAGCTGGCTTGCTTACTTTATTGGATTATATTATTTTTTAAAGATGCTATAAATAATAATCTAATTGAGTTCATAGCTATTGAAATATACAATTAAAGCTAATAATTGTTTAAGAATTTGCAAAGTAAAGGCAATAATCACTTTTCTAACTACAGAATCTTGCTAAATCAGGTCCGGTAGTTCACCATTTTATTGCCGTTATACCTTGGTGCTGCTCGTATTCGTAATGCTTACGGCCTCAGTCAGTGAAGATAACAGATCATGAGAATCAAATTATAAGCATTAATTAACTATTAAACGACAAAGCAGGTCCAGTGCACCGGGTTTCACATGATCCTTTTAACGAAAAAGTAATTTGCTTGCCTCTTACAAATTTTGCTACAACAGAATTATATGATTCCTAAAGGTTATTGTCCATGTTGTGAAATAAACTCTAGATGTCATCTGCTATTTTCCTTGTTCTTTTCGTAAATGTTGCAGGTTTTCAAATAAGGAATTTGGTTTTCCTATATAAAAATAGAAGATAAGTAACAACATATTGAATAAGATTTAATATATGACTATACCTCACCAAATTCCATTTTTGCTTACTTTTTGCTGTACTACAATATTATTCTAGCATTTTTTGAGATTGCCAAACACATGGTGTGGCCGGTTTAAATGATCTTTAATGATTGTTAAATTTATAGTTTTTTTCTTTTTCTTCTTTACTTTTAGATCAGCAATTGACTGCTCCAGTGAGGCCAAATATAATTTTGCACCTTCAGATTCAACAATTTTTCTTCTATATTGTAGGCTACATTAGTTTTCAAATCTGAAAGTTTAGAAGTGTAATTCTTCAATAAATGGTTTTTGCATTCCACTTTTTGTATGTGGACAGCTGGCCCATAAAAACATTCACTTATTATTTTGCTATATACGTTACTAGCCCCATCGCCAATTAAACCATGTATGAATAGATCTAAACGATTCAAGTATTATATCAGATTTTGTAGCTGTTGAACTGTTGTCCGATTTTAATAACATACATGGTTGCTGAGATTTTTCTTATAATAAGATTCTTTGGCACAAACAGTGCAATACTTGTTACGTACACCCAAAAATACAGCATTTTACGGACTCAACTGAAACGGTAAAAGAGTCATTTTAGAGAACGTGTACAAACACAAGTTTGTAAAGCTAGTCTTTAGTCACGAGTGGAGCAGAGTTAAAACACGAGTGAGCGAGCGTTTTAAGCCCCGTAAGTAGTGATGTGGGTCGGGTAAATACCCAGTGGGTAGGGTATTTATAAATGGGTATTTACCCCTGCCTCGGGTAAATACCTAAAAACTGGGTATTTATCAAATTTGTAATATTTAGAAAGCTAAACTAACTTTTACTCACATAATCTTATCTTAATAAATAAACTACATATAAATGAACTGGAATATTTTATGTAAAATAACAATTTCAATAACATTGAATAAGCATTCACCCAGATATATTAATCGTTTATCGCGAAAAAACATTGGCTGCCGAAATTTATGGAAATAAACAGTTAGCTGCAATAAATTGCTCCTGTTAGAGTTTACAAACAACATTGTGATGGCTGACTCCGAAGATTGGGATAATTTAAATTGTTCGTACATTATTTTCTGACTTGTTTCCATTTTTGAAAAATGAACATAACATTAACTTGAAAAATAATCCTTATATTTATTAATATTAATATATACTTATAGACACATTATTAAACAATCTTAAATAAGGCAAACAATATCACAAAATAATATAAACAACGCTGTATACCGATGGGATCATAAGTATGCAACAGCAATGAGATAGCATGAACAAAAGCACATAATACTTGAGTAAGAAAGAGATAACCGTACAAAAAAGTTATTTTAGTATGCATATTTAATTGACATATGATAATTAAAATGAGCGTCAAGTCTACTCAAATATTTGTTTCTATGTTCATCTCTTCTTATTCAATCATTGAATTCTGTTTTTTATTCATTTTAACTCATTGCTGTTAAATACATGTTGCCTAAAATTGTACAGAACATGGCAATTTCATGAGTTGGAAAAGGTTCATAAGACCATAAGAGTAACCGAAATAGATAATGCAATAATTACTTTGGTAGCTAGGCAACAAGTAGGTACAATAGCTACTTGTTGCTCAGCTATCAAAGTATTTATTGCATTTTCCATTTCGGTTACTCTTATCGCAAATAGTATTTGAACCTTTTCCAACTCATGGAATTGCCATGTTCTGTAGAGTTAGGTATGTCCCCATCGGTATTTTGGGCAGTAAATGTTCTCAGTTCAGCTATTTTCTTAAACATTTTTAAAAATTCGCATAGAGCACCTTCACTTACCAATCAATTATACTGATTAGATTAACTTTATAATATTTATAAATAAGTCTATAAATACCCGCTTAAATACCCATTTTGGGTATTTACCCGGGTATTTACCCTAAAAATAAATACCCGGGTAATTTACATCACTACCCGTAAGTGATCAAAGATGCTTTACGCATATGAATCGTACAATATTTTATTTACAATAGAATCTAGAAATATACTAGCAAACGGTCGTAACTTTGCGTGGTTAAAAATTTTAAAGCACGTTGCTACTGACAACGTAAACTAATGAAAACATGTTATTAAACAGTCGTTTTACAAACTTAAAACTGCCAACTATAAAAGTCAATTTTACACACTATCATAGATAAAAATAATATTTTGTTTGTCACACGTACCTAAATTAAGTTTTTGCGGACTCATCTGCTATTCGTCCGCAAAAACTTAATTTTAGGTACTTGTACCAAAAAAATAGCTAGTTTTTAAATGTTAGCTCCATCATAAGCCTGAAAAAATATTACTTAGAGAAAAATCATTATTATTCGAACTAGCTGATTATAAAGCGCATGGTTTTTAATTTCGGCCCATATTCTGGAGCAGTAACTATTTTTATCTCTCCCGGCAGGCATTTCAAATTTCTTTGTGTAACCTTTTCCACCTCTTCTTAACGTGTTCCTCGTGAATACCCATTTTAATTATTTGTTTGTGTTCTATTAGTTGCTAGGTATCCTTTGATATCCATGCTTTCTCTTTGTAATTTGCGTGTTTGTTGGTATGTTGTTGGCCAATGCTTCCAACATTCATCTTTTTACTTTCATCCATAGTTCTTCAGGTGTTGATTTTTCATTGTATATAGGAATATTTGCATTTATTGAGTTCCTGTAGTCAAATTTGTTTGGTATTGTTAGGGTTTTTTGTTGGATTGGTCAGCAATTACTTTTATGTTTAAGCTTGATTGAAGGCATTAAGAGGGTGTGATTCGAACTGCATACTGCAGCTGGGTACGATTCAACATCCCCTCGCTCGTTTCTCTGACCTATGCCATACTTTTCTACCATATTGCCCTCCTTAGATCTATCACCCACCTTTGCGTTGAAATCATCGCAATCATGGTTAGATCTTTATTAGGAATTTTGACTAATGCCTCTCCAAGTTTTGAATAGAAGTCATCGATTGTTGCCTCAGAGGCCTTGGACGGTGGGGCTTTGCTAAGTTTTTAAATGGTAATTTGTTAGGGATCATCTTTTTCTGTATAAGTCCCTACAAATTCCATCTATGCAATCCAAAACTATGTTCTATAGTGTTACGATCCTGAGGGCCGAGGGATGGATGAGTCAGCAGCCTTGGCGATTAATACGCGAGCGTTCCAGAGCTTCTCGAAGCGGCTGCAGAAATATGAGTCACAGCGGTCGAATGCTCGGGAAGCGCCCTAGAACCAGGTGTACTGAATGACTCACGCTCGCTTACGAGAACAACACCTGCGAATGCCGGAATGCATTCGCGAGGATTCTGGAATCTCCCCAGTGAAATATAAATGCGCGGCCTTCAGACCTGTAGTGCAGTTCTGAAATAATTCTGCGGCAGTTCGAACTCACGTCGAGGCTTGTTAGAAGCCCCCATATAAATAAAGACGCGTGTACATATAACTAATAGAAATAAATAAATATATAATCGTTAGTGTTTAAGAGTGATATAAATAAATCCGTATGTAATAGAAATACGTGTACCGATAGTCGTTAGTGCTTGTATTAATTTGTAATCTGCTTGATAATTCTCTCGTGTGTTTGTAAATAACAATAATTAATCCAATAGTTGTAAATAAATATTTGAACCCATGTTTGTCGTATAATTTTAAATAGCCCGAACGTTAAAAACGTAACAGTGGTGTCGGTGTGAGGTTTTGAACCGGGGGCTATAAGAGAATTATTGAACAAACATTAAAATAAATAAATTATTTAACAAGTGCCGATAAAACGACGGTCAGATAAATAAATTGAAGTGAGTATTGTGCATGCCTTTGACGAGATCTCAAAGCAGCAAAATGGAAGCCCAATTAAGCCAACTTTTGCAACTGATGCAAGTTAGCCAGGACAAGGCAGAGAAGGCGCAAGAGAAAGCGGAAAAAGCACAAGAGGATCTTAGGAAAGAGATCCAAGTTGGGCAGGAGAAGGCAGAAAAAGCGCAAGCAGAATCGAAAGCAGCGCAAGAGAAAGCGGAAAAAGCACAGGAGGAACTTAAGAAAGAGATCCAAGTTGGCCAGGAAGAATTGAAAGCCGGTCAAAAGGAAGCACAGGAAGTACTTAAGGAACAGTTGAGAGCCGCGCAAGAGGATCTTAGAGAAAAACTTGAGGAAAAACTGAGAGTCACTCAGGAAGACCTCAAGGATGAACTTCGGGAAGATATGGAGAGAGCGTTGGCCGGAGTTCGGAGTGACATACTGGAGCTGCAGTCACGAAGTGGCCAAGGCCAACCAGCTCTCTCTGAATCTGCTGGCTGCTCTTCTCCAATTGCAGTGAATCAGCCTACCTTATCGCGAGTTGCTGCCCCTCAGGTTGCTCTGTCCCAAGATACTGCCCCAGTGAGGCCCGCAACATCTGGCTTGCACATGAAACTGCCCTCTTACGATGGGAAAACGCCATGGTCAACATACCTGAAGCAATTTGAAGCCGCAGCCGTTGCTAATGGTTGGGGAATGGCAGACAAAGCGACCGCATTGATCCTGACATTGCGAGGGGATGCTCTGAATGTTTTGCAAATGATTCCAGAAAATCAGCAGAGGGACTTCCAGCAATTGGTGAATCGTCTGGAACGGCGTTATGGCAATGGTCATCTTCAGCATGTGCATTGTGCCCAGTTGAAGAACAGAATTCAGAAGTCGGGAAAGACTCTGCAAGAACTGGAGGCCGATGTTGCTCGATTGGTTCGGCTCGCGTATCCATCGGCGCCGGAGGACTTCCTGGAGCAGCTAGCCGTCCAAACATTCGTAGATGGAGTTAAAGACGCCGATACTCAGCAAGCGGTACGTTTGGGGCGCCATAGGACACTGGGAGAGGCCTTAGCCCATGCATTGGAATTTGAAGCGGCAAGGAGTGCTTCCAGAGGACATGGTCGTGTCCGCGGTGTCGCCACGACGGAGATGGCGCCTGAATCCATGGAGGACATGTTGCGACGACTTATAAGGCAGGAGACCAGGGAGAAGGGGCCCCGTTGCTGGAGCTGCGGAGAGATGGGTCATCTTAGGGCTCGCTGTCCGAAGAAAGGAACCCGAGTGTCTGACGAGCCGTCGGAAAACTAATGCGGGTCGACAAGAAGGGGCGAGAGTCGACTCGTGATTGCCATGCCCCGGAGATTCCCATACATGTGTCGTCCGTGCAACACCAGCCTGATAGCCTCTTCATTGATGGGAAAATAAATGGAAGAGTTCGGTCTCTGCTGTTGGATACTGGAGCGACGAAGTCCATCGCCAGGTCTGACGTAATACGAGACGAGGGTGAGCTGCTGCCCACCAGGACACGCCTTCGCACTGCCACGGGAGGCGCAGTGACCACACATGGGGAGATGGATGTGAAATTGAAGATTGGGAATCAAACCCTCAAGCATCGGGTCCTGATTGCTGACATTGCGGACGAGTTCATCCTGGGAATGGATGTCATGAATAAGTGTGGGTTCACTTTGGACCTGGGACGCGGCGTGTTGCACGTGGGTGGGGAGGAGCTTTCCCTACACCCAAGAGAAGAGATCGCAGTACAAGTGGTATTGGCGGAAGATGTTACTCTGCCTGGACGAACCGAGAGAGTCGTGGATGCATACCTGGATGGCGATCTCCGGGGCAACGTAGTGCGCATGATTGAACCCGATTATGACAAGGAACTCACTCATGGTATCCTGGTTGGGAAGACGTTGGTAAAGACTGGGCTTAAGGTCCCAGTAAGGATGATGAACGTCAACAGGGAACCAGCAACCGTCAGGAGAGACACGATCCTGGGAAGGTGCACACCGGTCTCCGCCGTTGTGAGAACGATCACTAGTGGCGGCGGCCGCAAGGCGAAGGACTGCCCAGAGGCATTAATTAACACCGTGATGTCTACGTGCAAGGGCGTGAGCCACCAAGAACGGAAGAAGATCGAAGATCTGGTGGCCCGGTACCAAGACGTCTTCGAGTGCGGAGATCATCCCAGCGGCCGTACCGACGTAGTTAAACATAAAATCAATACGGGGGATGCTCAACCGATACGCCAACATCCAAGAAGGTTGCCCCTCGCCAAACGGGAAAAAGCTGAGAAGATTGTCCAAGATATGCGAAACCAAGGGATCATCGAACCGTCCAGTAGCCCGTGGGCCTCCCCTGTGGTTCTTGTCAAGAAGAAGGATGGCTCCACGAGGTTCTGTGTTGACTACCGACAGCTGAACCATGTGACCAAGAAAGACAGCTACCCTCTGCCACGAATTGATGATACCCTGGATACACTCTCCGGTTCTCGATGGTTCTCGACGCTAGACTTGAAGAGCGGTTATTGGCAAGTCGGAATGGAACCCGCGGACAGGGAGAAGACTGCATTTACTATCGGAACTGGGCTCTGGCAGTTCTCCGTTATGCCGTTCGGTTTGTGCAATGCCCCCGCCACGTTTGAGAGGCTGATGGACACCGTCCTGAAGGGTCTATCTTGGCAGACCTGCCTGATATACTTGGACGACATCATAGTGGTGGGCAAATCCTTCGACAAGCATCTGAAAAACCTGGAGGAAGTGTTCGGTAGATTGCGAGGTGCCAACCTGCGATTGAATCCAAAGAAGTGCCACATCTTCCAGAAGGAGGTACAGTACCTGGGGCACGTCGTATCCCGCCAGGGAGTAGCAGTAGACCCGAGTAAGGTGAAGGCAGTGCAGGATTGGCCAATCCCGAAGGATAAGCATGAACTGCGAAGCTTCCTGGGCCTCTGTACTTACTACCGACGGTTTGTGCTGGGCTTCGCGAACATCGCAAAACCGTTAACCCGTCTAACGGAAGAGGGACGACAGTTCGAATGGAGTGCTGAGTGCGCGGAGGCCTTCGAGACGCTCAAGACTGCCTTAACCAGTTCACCTGTACTTTGCTATCCACGTCAGGAAGACCAGTTTATCCTCGACACTGACGCTAGCAATGTCGGAATAGGTGGTGTTCTGTCCCAGGTCCAAGATGGGCAAGAGAAAGTCCTGGCATATTTCAGCAAGGTCCTGTCCAAACCAGAGCGTAACTATTGCGTAACCAGGAGGGAGCTTCTGGCAGTAGTCAAGTCCGTGGAGCATTTTTATAAATACCTGTATGGCAGAAGATTCTTGCTGAGGACCGACCATGCTGCTCTAAGATGGCTGCTGCAGTTCAAGAACCCTGAAGGACAGGTGGCTAGGTGGATCGAGCGCCTACAAGAGTACGACTTCGAAATAAATCATCGACCTGGCACAGCCCACCGCAACGCCGATGCGTTGTCCAGGAGGCCCTGCCCTGCGGACTGCAGCCACTGTTCGAGACTGGAGAGTCGTGCGGTACCCATCAATCGTACCACTGTAGTCGACGACTCGTGGGAGCTAGACGAGTTGCAGAACAGCCAGGAGAACGACCCCGACTTAGGCACAGTTATGGCCTGGAAGCGAGATGGCCGTCGACCTACCTGGCAGGAAGTCTCCGCCACCAACCCAACGGTGAAGACCTATTGGGCGCAATGAGACTCCTTGCAGCTCGAGAACAACGTCTTGACTAGAATCTTGGAAGACGAGGACGGTAGGGCAACGAGATCACAATTGATGGTTCCAAGGAGTAGAGTGGCCGAGGTTCTGCGTCACCTGCATGATGGCTCCTCTGGGGGACACTTTGGATTGAAGAAGACGTTGCAGAAGGTCCGAGACCGGTTCTACTGGGCGAGTTGCAAAGATGATGTCCGAGAGTGGTGCAGGAGGTGCGAAGCCTGCGCTACAGGAAACGGACCGGTTGGTAGACGTAGAGCTCCGATGCGGCAGTACAACGTCGGTAGTCCGTTCGAGAGGATAGCCATCGACATCGCTGGACCATTCCCCGAAACCGAAGCGGGAAATAAATACATCTTGGTGTGCATGGACTACTTCACCAAGTGGCCTGAAGCATATGCCCTTCCGAATCAAGAGGCCGGTACTGTAGCTGATGTTCTGGTGAAGGAGTGCTTCAGTCGTTTTGGAGTCCCCCTGGAATTACATTCCGACCAGGGCCGGAATTTCGAGTCTGGACTGTTCCAGAACGTTTGCAAGCTGCTGGGGATACACAAGACCCGGACCACTGCCCTCCATCCTCAATCGGACGGCATGGTGGAAAGGATGAACCGAACCATGGGGAAGCATCTGTCCAAGGTGGTTTCCGAACATCAGCGTGACTGGGACCAGTACATTCACCTATTCCTAATGGCCTACCGATCGGCAGTACAAGAGACAACCAACCACACCCCAGCCAAGGTACTCTTTGGGCGCGAGCTGCGATTGCCATGTGACCTCAAGTTTGGAAGAAAGCCTGGCGAAGAAACGGCCGGCGAGGACTACGTGGGGAACCTGAAGAAGCGGATGGAAGAGATCCACGACGCCGTACGCCGAAACATTCAGGGTGCCAGCGACCGAATGAAGGACCGATATGATGCCCGCGCTGAGGCCGGTGGTTTCCAGCCTGGCGATTTGGTATGGCTTCATAACCCCCAGAGGCGTCGTGGCCTCTCCCCCAAGCTCCAAAGAAACTGGGAAGGCCCCTACACTGTGGTTGCTCGACTGAATGACGTGGTATACCGAATCCAGAAACCTCCTCGAGGAAAGTGCAGGGTGGTGCACTTCAATCGGTTGGCCCCATATGCCGGAACGAATGAGGGAGTGGAGGCTGTCACGGAACAACCCCTGAGACGACTAGGGACCGGAGGAACCTCCTTCCAGGAGTTTATGGCCGCTTATGGGGGTACGAAGACTGCGCGATTCGGAGTTACTACAGAGGTGCAGCGTGACCTGTTCGACACCCTGCGGCAGTATTCCCTGGCACACTGCGTCGCCCAGGACCTCCGGATGTCTAGGGGGATCGCCGCTGCCTTCCGGGAGCAGTTTGGCCGGTTAAACCAGCTGCGAGAGCAGGCACCTCAGGTTGGCAGAACCTTGCAGCTGAAGGAAGACAACAGCTCCATTTATTACCTGGTGACGAAAAGGTTATCTCACGAAAAACCTAGTTACCAGGAGCTCTGGTCTGCTCTTTTGGACCTTAAGGAGCAGATGGTGAAGAACGGCGAAACCCGGCTAGCGATGCCGAAATTAGCATGCGGCCTGGATTCGTTGGACTGGAGGGTCGTACGCAGCATGCTGGAAGTAGTCTTCGACCAGACCGGCATCCAGATCGAGGTCTGCTGTTGCAGCCCGGCGCGAAGCATTGAGCCCACGGTGGACTGCTACTTCTTCAACCAGTCAGTGTGCAAGAAAGGCACCGCCTGTAAGTACCGTCATCGAATCCCCACAAGAGCGAGTGACAGGCACCCGACGCAACTCGTTCTGGGACAGAACGACCTAAGGCGGGGGCAGTGTTACGATTAATACGCGAGCGTTCCAGAGCTTCTCGAGGCGGCTGCAGAAATATGAGTCACAGCGGTCGAATGCTCGGGAAGCGCCCTAGAACCAGGTGTACTGAATGACTCACGCTCGCTTACGAGAACAACACCTGCGAATGCCGGAGTGCATTCGCGAGGATTCTGGAATCTCCCCAGTGAAATATGAATGCGCGGCCTTCAGACCTGTAGGGCAGTTCGAATTCAACATCAGAGCGGCGAGCTCCCAGATAAATAAAACGCGTGAAATAAATAAATCCGTATGTAGTAGAAATACATCGTTAGTGTTTAAGAGTGATATAAATAAATAATAATAGTTGTTAGAAATAGTGCCGTAGTTTAAAAGTAATTTGTAATCTGCTTGATAGTTCGTTAGTGCTTGTAAATAACAATAATCGTAATAATTAATCCAATAGTGTGTAAATAAATATTTGAACCCATGTTTGTCGTATAATTTTAGCCCGAACGTTAAGTACGTAACAATATATTACTTATTGTTGGACTGATTAAATATATGTGTATATAAAGGTGTTTTTTTTATACTCCTAGCGACGTCTACTTTCTGATTATTGATATTTTATAAGTAGAAGCTCAAGCTTTCGGTATTCATATCCAGTTCGACGCTCGAGCAATGCCTATCGATAAATTTGGCAAACATGTGCATGCGAATTCCACGTCACACACGCAGGTGTTTGTGGTTGAAGAGCTAAGCTAGCCTTTATATTATGAATGAAATTTACAACTAGTATCCAGTGCCTTCAATGATGATAGATGGTACATCCTAGCGCATGGTGACATCGAATATATTATTCCCTTCCGTGAAGCTGAAATAACAAATGTCTTACTTTATCCGAAAATACCCAAATTTATATCAACAAGATGGGGTCATATAAATTTCGGGAAATGATCAGGATGACATTAAAAAAGGGTGATATGCTAAAATTGGCAGTCAAGCCAAATATGCTATATGTGGAATTTCAACTCAAGGTTCCCATAATTGTTGAGTCCAAAAAGGCAGTGCAGTAAACATGATTTCAAGGTCGCGTTTATAGCCACGGTCACCTCCTACCACATGTAACCTTGGAAATGTGAAAATAAAAGCGCGTAGAAGAGTCTGCAAGGGTAGTAGCATCCGATAGTGGTGCAGAAATGGAAGCCTTGTTGAAAGCTATTGAGGTAGTTCAGAGTAATAAAGCAAGAAAGCCGCAACCACTGTTCTGTCCGGAACTTCTGAATAGTAGGAAGTACAAATTAAATAAATCAAGTTCTAAGTACGTCAGTGTAGGGTTCGATTAGAGTTCGCAATTTACCCCAAGTATTATAATACGGGGTGTCAAAAATGACTGGGTGCAGTTAAATGAATGGGAGTGGACAGCCCTGATTGCAAATCAAGGAGTGATTTCCAACTACTTCTATTCTCTAGACGGTGAGTGGCCGGCTCTGGAAATAGGAAAGAAGAGGATTGTATTTGAAGCGATCCAGACAAGGAAAATAATCAAATTGGAGGAAGTGGGCTTGTCAGAGGTGCGTTTAGCGAGCGAAACTGTAGAAGAATTGTGGCGCCTGCAGAAACTCGTGGAAATTCGATTCGCACAATTAAAGCGTTGCACTTTGAGAGTTTCT
>CALNHX010004819.1:69951-119260 GCA_940337035.1 Agriotes lineatus | reverse complement strand
TGCGAAACAAACTGCAAAGCGTAGTAGCAATTGAATGCTGATACATATTTATTAAATACATATTATTATATAGTTTGTTTACTTGTGAAACTTTGCTAAAATACAAACATTAAAAAAGTAATACCTATTCTTATAACCACGAGCAACGCCACTGGAGAAACACCCATTTAATAAGCCGAAAAATCGCAAAAATAACCATAGTAACAAAAAACCGTGCACTTTGAGGTGTCCGTAACTGTACCTACATTTTTATCCAATTTGAGACATGTAGCTGCCAGTCGCCATAAAAAGCTTATTTGCAGTTTTGTAACCCTTGCAGTCGTGCAGTGTTCAGGTTTCCGGTTAGTTCGTTAGTTGATTGTTTAATAAGTGGCTGACTACAGAGATTACTGATTAGTGACGTGAGATATTGAAAGTAATAGGTAAGTTAGCAGGTACCTACCTAAATTAATGATATGTTCTTAATTACTAGACTGTATTCAGATCACCTCGGCCACTTAGCATGTGCATTTATAAAAAGTATAGCTGTGATATAGGGGTTGTATCGAACCCGCTGACCACTATTTGTAACGTAGGGGTCGAGCTACGGAGTTTTTAATTCAATAAAACACTTACGAAAGTTAAAAAGACAATTAAAATAAGCCAACACTGTGGATACAATTATAAATTCAAGAACCCCCGTTGCGCATGAAATATGATTAGTGTCGGCTTCATAAAATGATTGAACAAAATATACTTGAATTAGGAACATAATTACACACTGGAAAGGATGGTACGCTTAGAGCCAATCTGCCTTAAATTGGTTAATAAAATATCGTGAAGATCTGACCTTTATCCAGAGCCAGCGCTCACTGGAGAAGTGGTTTAATTTATTTTAAACAGTCGCCCGAAAATATTAATGAAGTTGTTAGGCTGAATTTTGGAATGCCCCTGGCGTCCTTTTTCTATCCTTCGGATGACCTGGCACAGCACAGGCTCACATATATTTTAAGATAGTAATTTTGGATTTGGACTTAGTTATTTTAGCACGGTACGAGCCGGGTGTTTCTCGTACTTCCCCGTTTTGCAAGATTGCGAAAATGGCCTTATTCTTGGCGGGCTCTCGGATTTGTTAACGTTGCACATCTCACGCTACGTTTTGCACGCAAGTGCCAGTTCGATAGAAATGTTGCTTTTTTTATTTCTCTGAACGCGTTTTGATTTACTGGCACCGGATGTAATACGATCGTTTCTTCAATGTTACATTGTAGCCTTTTGCGTTCTTAATAAATGAACTCTGCAGAGTTGGCTTCTACGTATTTTCTTCTTTACAATTTAGGATAATTAGAACCTTATGAGATCCCTTATAAGCGCAAATTATTGCAGGTTGTTACATTGCATTGACATGAGTTTCAGATGTTTTGCATACCTAATGATAAAGAGATTAAATTACTTTTATTTTTTCTAACGTACAGTTTTCGATGTACTGGAAGAAAACGTGTTCTTTTAATACAATATTATAGAAAAGTTCTTTAATTTTATTTACCTACATTTTTTAATTCTAGCCATTTTTCTTAAAATGCTTTCAAAAACTATTTGGGTTTGTTTCATATATTGAACAAACATATTTATAAGATAGACATAAACATACTAATATACACCACCTGGTCAGCCTGGCTTAAACAATACATTAAATATAGGGTCCGGCAAAAACAAAGGAGAAAATATTTCTAAAACTATTATAGAGTTACATAACATTTGCTTATATAAAAATTGTAGATACAATGGTGGTGCACGTATTAAAATATTTTTGAATATACGAGTCGACTGAAAAAAGTGTGGCGAACTTAACTTACTTATTTTAACAGAACACCCTAGATTTAGATTGCTAAAAAGTATTACGTCGAGAGGATAATATTTTTAATATAAAATTGTCTGTGTAAAGTTGACTATTTTGGAGATATTAACGATTTGCTCATTTTATCTGCCAAACTGTTGCTGGAAATATATTCTGAAAATTCCGATGGATGTGACAGCGACGCCCAAGATCAGGATGTAGAATATGACGGATATTTTGATTTTGATGAATACAATAATGATGTACCCGGACCTTCATCTCTTGATATTATTCAAACCCAAAAATCGAAAGAATCACATATTCTAGATAAAAAGAAGTCCGAAATTGAACTTGAATTTCTACATTACCTTGAAGATAAACGGACCAATCTGCTAATGCTGGATGATTACCCGAACATGAAAAAACTTTTCATGCACTATAATACATGTTTGTCTTCATCGGCCGCAGTTGAACGATTATTTTCATTCGCGACACTAGTAAACAGACCACGTCGCCATGCCCTCACAGATGACAATTTTGAAAAATTTGTTATTTTGAAAGTCAATAAAATAGGACAAAAAAACATTTTGTGTTTTGTTTTTACCATTATTCCGCCATTTCATTCCTCTGTACTCGGTACTCTGTACTTCTATAGGTATCTATTCGAATATTTTCATTGTGTAATTGCACTCGGTACTCGATTACATTTTAAGTATTTGTACTCGGTGCTCGAGTACTTTTTGTCTGTACTCGGAACAGCTCTGCCTGGGGGAGGTTTTGTTCTTACTCCAGAGACAGACAGGAGCAGCTGAATCCTTTCCTGCAAGAAAATACAAGCTTGGCGTGCCTTTTGCGGAGACCATAAGCGAGTTGGCATTCCACATAAAAAACCAACAAATGCCAGTTGGCGTCGCTTTGTACTTGAAAACAAATTACAGGTTAGCCAAACGTACTTAATTATTTGAAATGCATTGTTATAATTTACCTGAGGTGAACTGATTGGTTGTTGGTTTATTTGTGTTCAAAATACGCTGGATTTTCTGTTTCGCACAGCTTTGTTTACCGTCAAATATTCGAGGTTATCTGTCATTCGTTAGAATCGGGCATTTGCCATACACTGATTAAATTCGTTTGAAGTGTAACAACCTAACTCTGCAGATATACGAGTCTCAATTTGTTAGCCAGCGCAAGTTTTAATAAGTTGCTAATAAATAAAATATAGAAGGCAACATACCTTTATTATAGTTCAAGATAATTCATTAATCATACTTTTAATTAGCAGCAAGAGAGGCAAAATAAAAATCAAATTAAGGCCCTGTTGTGGTCGTTCAAAATTTTATTTTATTTATTATTTTAATTAAATATGAATAGGGGCAGATCATCATAATATGCAGTACCAAAAGAATCCAGATGGCGTAGTTGGTAGAGCATTAGGCTTGCATTAAGCAAGTCCTCGCTTCGAATGCCACGGTGGACAGAAATTTTTCGCAGCCTTGGCGATTGGTATCAGGTCTGGTACACAGTTGGGCACCAAATTAACTGTACTCTATTCAGAACTACAGACCTAAGAAAGAGAGTAACAAGGTCAATACATCACCAAGACACACACCTGACACAATGGTTGCTACGCAAGCACAAAAGGCGCACTCCAGCTTTGTAACTCGCAACACGCCCAAGTTGAGCACTGCACCGCTTAACACTGTAGCGTACAAAGAACCAGCATCTACACTGGTAGGTAAAGAGGTTACAGATAATACATATATTGTAATGGTCTTAGGCCCACGACTCGACTCTGTTTGCAGTAAAATTTAAGAAACAAGTCAATAAGCACAGAGATGGGGTGTTTTATGTAACTGCAATACTAAGCTTAGATTTCAATCAGTAAATGCATTGGAAAAGAGATGCCCGTATTAATAAATGAACTGAGTAATAAGGAACGCAAAGGGCAAAGATTGCTTTTCACAGGGTTGAAGTTGAAGTCCAAATTAATTAAATATTAGGTTTGTGCAGAATGAATATCCGAACCGAAAGAAATGAATAGTCACCAAAAGGTTTGCTATGTGCAGGTCAATGAAGCGTAGATTTTAATATAGCTAAGCAGGTAAAATTGTGAGCAATCTAAAAAAGGTATAGGAAGCCAGAATAACATAATAATACGTCGCAAAGATCAAATTAGAAGGCTGGCAGAAAGTCAGGAAATAGCAATAGGAAAATCAGGCAGCAAGACATGATAAAGCAAGGGAAAAGCAGGCAGCAAGACATGATAAAGCAAGGGAAAAGCAAACAGCAAGACATGAAAAAGCAAGTGAAAGGCACACAGAAGGACATCGAAAAGCATTTATGAAGAAATGAACTCTATAAAATATTCAGTGCAATTAACGCGAGTGAAAAAGAGCAGAGCAAATAATAAAACGTGTTTGTGGCGCAAAGAGACATTTTAAAATTAAGAAATGGACAATATTTTAGTTATAAGAAATTTGTAAATTTAATAATTTGTAATCAAACTTATTTCCTAAATGTCCTTATTTTGATCAAAACTAATTTCCGGTAGCTTAGTAACCATAGTGATAGATTATAATTTGTTTTAATAACGGACAAACTAGGAGAACCAACGAATAATTAAATTAAGCTTGACATGTAGTTCTGTGCTCCACTTCAATTAAAGTTTTCATGTAATAAATTAACATATTTCGAGCGAAAAAGTATGTCATTGTGTTAAGCAAGTGTTGAAGTTTACGTGAGAACATTTGTGGCTATTTCCCCAACAATAAAATTAAATTTCCACCGAGAGCACCTACGAGGTTGCCGGTAGCCATCCACATCAGGATTCCGATGTTGAATTCCGGCCAAAAATAGGGTCCAAAGCCAGGAATTTCTACTGCGACGCATCAGGCAGGAGTGCAGGAGACCGATCAACAGCAAAAACCAACCGGAGGAAACCAGCTGGGCCCCCTTTCCGAACATTGCGAAGAACACACCAAATTTTAAGGTACTGTTTTAACCTAAAAGTATCAGCGTCAGGATCGGGAAATTTGTGAACATACGAGACCAGGCCTTGCTTAACAAGATTCAAGCATCCAGCGAAGGCGCAATTAAAATTAAAAGCATTTACCCAAATTTGGGGTTAGGCGGAGATAAAACAATTGCCAGATTCAGACGTGTCCCTTCTGACGTCATATAACAAAATTAATGCCTGAAACAAATGATAATCGCCAAAAGCGCTACGATTTAAATAAATACTTTTTCGAATGTTCACAAATTTTGATTTTAAAGCCAAGAAAGCGTACTGCACGATACGATCCATTTTGTCGATTTTGACAGTATTGCATACATTAGCGACTGGCGTATTGGAACTAATTCGGGTGCACAGTGGCGCACCAGATCAAGTAAAAATTACAATTTATTAGGAATTCACCCCTGGGAATCGAGTTAATTGTTCTACTGAGCTAGCATTTCGATAATAAATTGCAAATAGATAAAATATTAAAAGGGCATAATACCATTTATTTTGGATCAAGTAAATAAAAATATACAAAACAGCATAACATTTTTTAATCAGTCTAAAATTAAATTAAATTTGATAAACACCACAAAAGTGAATTAATAATTATTAGAACAAATCATAGCAATATACATACATATATATTTGTAGTTCCGGAACAGCTGGTTATATGGTAATAGGTGGAACTTACAATTTACATTTGCATTACTAGCGTTAATCCGATATCGGATTAGCAGGGCTTGAACACACTTTAGTTTGCATATACGATTACTAACATTGTATTTTTTGCTAATAAGCAAGATCTTGTGTGTAACTAAAGTAATTTTACTAACAATTTTTTAGAGCGATTGAAAAAATTTCTTCTCAAAGCATGCCTTGGAATTTGAACGTGAAGTTTCTTTGACGTTCAATATGTTCTGCGCTGCAACGTGACATTTTCTGTTTTACAAAAATCGCACTTGAGAAGAAATGTTTTCGATCACTCTCTGCTTTTCTCCTATGCTACGAGACCTTATGTACTGTATAAGTAATATTCCTGTATTAATTTTCACCCACAAACACAGCAACATTTTCTTCTGTATGAGACTTTGTATGTTTAACTAAGTAACTTCTAATTGTAGCTTTGCATTCACAAACAGAGCTACTGTATGGCCTTTCTCCTGTATGACACCTTCTATATATAACTAAGTCACCTTTTTGTCTTCCTTTATGTTCACAAACGAAGCTACTGTATGGTTTTTCTACTCTATGAGACCTCATATGTGTAACTAAATGATGTTTCAGTGTTGCTTTGTATCCACAGGGTAACTGTATGGTTTTTCTCCTGTAAAAGACCTCATATGTCTTACTAAATTATGTTTCAGTGTTGCTTTGTATTCACAAACAGAGCAACTGTTTTTCTCCTCTATTAGACCTCGTATGTGTAACTAAATGATGTTTCAGTGTTGCTTTGTATTCACAAACAGAGTTACTGTATGGCCTTTCTCCTGTATGAGACCTCATATATGTGTAAATAAATGATGTTTCAGTATTGCTTTGCATCCTCAAACAGAGTAAGTGTATGGTTTTTCTCCTGTATAAGACCTCATATGTACAACTAAATGATGTTTCAGTTCTGCTTTGTATTCACAAACAAAGTAACCGTTTTTCTCCTCTATGAGACCTCATATGTATAACTAAATGATGTTTCAGTGTTGCTTTGTATCCACAAACTGAGGAACTTTATGGTTTTTCCCCTGTATGGGACCTCATATGTCTAACTAAGTGATGTTTTAGTGTTGCTTTGTATCCACAAACAGAGCAACTTTATGGTTTTTCTCCTGTATGGGATCTCATATGTCTAACTAAGTGATGTTTCAGTGTTGCTTTGTATCCACAAACAGAGCAATTGTATGGTTTGCCACCTGTATGAGTTCTCATATGTCTAACTAAGGCACATTTCTGTCTTCCTTTATATTCACAAAAGGGGCAACTATATGGGTTTTCTCCTGTATGAGACCTCATATGTATAACTAAGCATTCTTTTTGTGTTGCTTTATATTCACAAATGCAGCAACTGTACGGTTTTTCTCCTGTATGAGTCCTCATGTGTTTAACTAAATTTGGTTTCTGTGTGGCTTTGTATTCACAAATAGAACAACTGTATCGTTTTTCTCCTGTATGAGACCTCACATGTTTAACTAAATCACTTTTATATGTTGCTTTGTATTCACAAACGGAGCAACTGAATGGTTTTTGCCCTGTATGTATTCTCATATGTGAAACTAACGAACTTTTCTGTGTTGCTTTGTATTCACAAATAGAGCATCTATATGGTTTTTCTCCTGTATGAGACCTCATATGTATAACTAAATTACTTTTATATGTTGCTTTGAATTCACAAACAGAGCAACTGTATGGGTTTTCTCCTGTATGAGACCTCATATGTATAACTAAGTATTCTTTTTGCGTTGCTTTATATTCACAAATGTAGCAACTGTATGGTTTTTCTCCTGTATGATTCCTCATGTGTCGAACTAAATTTGGTTTCTGTGTGGCTTTGTATTCACAAATAGAACAACTGTATCCTTTTTCTCCTGTATGTATTCTCATATGTCTAACTAAATTGGTTCTAAATGTCGTTTTGTATTCACAAATAGAGCAACTATATGGTTTTTCTCCTGTATGAGACCTCATATGCATAACGAAGTATTCTTTTCGTGTTGCTTTGTATTCACAAATGGAGCAACTGTATGATTTTTCTCCTGTATGAGTCCTCATGTGTCTAACTAAATGTGGTTTCTGTGTGGCTTTGTATTCACAAATAGAACAACTGTATCCTTTTTCTCCTGTATGAGACCTCATATGTATAACTAAAACACTTTTGCGTGCTGCTTTATATTCGCAAGTGGAACATGAATACGGTTTTTCTCCTGTATGTATTCTCATATGTCGAACTAAATTGGTTCTGAATGTCGATTTGTATCCACACACAGAGCAACTGTGTGATTTATTTCTCCCATAAGTCTCCATAGCTACATTTATATTGTTTTTGCTAGATGTTTGATTTTCATAGTCTTCATTTTTTAATATAAAGTCTTCTTGTTTAATATTCATTTCTGTATGAATACCCATATTATCAATACTTTCGATGCTTTCTTGGTTTATGTACAACTTCTTCAAAGTTTCATTGTTAATCATGTTCTGTGATATACAAGATGCAGTTCTTGTGGAACTACAAAACTTACTCTCCGCAGTTTCTTGTTTAATGTTCATTATGTTTGCTTAAATTTTCCTCAAATGGTATGTGAGTCAAAGAAAGTTGGACGCCTTTACTCCTACAACAAAAGTATGTTGTTATTAACTCATTAAGATTTTAGCAATGTATGAGCATTGTGCATGCACAATAATTATGCGCAAACATGTTATTAAAATTATCCATAAAAAAGTAATAAAATATTGCTGCAGAATACACCCTCATTAACCGATGGTGTTCATATATGTTTTACTTTAGAGTAAAATACAGTTCAAAAATACAAGCCTCGGAGATGATATACCTTAGGAGAGTGTTGGGAGTAACAAGACTGGATAAGATCAGAAACGAAGAAATTAGAGACAGACTAAGAGTAGAACCAATACAATAGAAAATAGGGGGCAATTGAGTTGGTTTGGACACATATTCCGAATGGAAAACAGAAAACAAACTAAGAAAGTGTGGGAAGTAAGGGCAGAGGGAAAGAGGAAGAGAGGAAGGCCAAAAGAAACATGGTGCCAGGCGATTGGAAATATAAAAAAAAGGAAGGGCAAAACATGGAAGCAGGCAAAAGAACTCACAGAAGATAGAAAAGCGAATGGAGGAAATTTTGCAAGCAATAGACAAGAAACCTAAACGTCAATATCCAATGGGTACAAAAAGAAAGGATTAAGTAAGTAAAGTAAAATTAAGCTAGAAGAAAAAGCTCATAATTTTTGTTTAAACTGATTTTATTAGTAAGCGAATGAATACACTGTTAGTTGTTAGTTATAAGAAAATGATGGTTTAAAGAAAATAACTTCATTCTTTTTCAAAATATTGCCATTTAGCTATAACACATGTGTTCATTGTTTGAAATCACTTCTCGAAACAGGCAGAGAACTCTGTGCTGAAGTTCAACAACTGCTGGATTTGCATCTTAAGCACACAGGGGCACCTCTAGCTTTCCTGCCAAGGGGTGCAAAGCCTCATGTGCTGCCCCCTCGGTGCTATGAACTAGAACTAGATGATTAGGGATAGTGAATGGTTTGAGTTGAGTGAAGCCAAATAAAGAACCATCCATATGCAAAATTAAAATACTTGTATTTTCAATAATACTAAGTCAACTCACATATTTCTTTGAAAAATGAAATGCTTACACTTTGGAGACTGAACATACCTTATCTGATATAATACAATGTTTCAATTCGATTTTATTTCACTCTAATAAAGAACACGTGAAAACGGGTGTTTTCAATAACGTCGCGTCGGCGTCGTTTTAATGCGAAATTAAATCTGTAAGGAAATTAGTAACCAATGACTTTTGTTTCATTTGTTTGGTTGTTTTGTCGAGGTCACTTTGTATGTGTCATTTTAGTTTTCGTTGTTCATTGATCGAGGTCCTGAAGAAAATGATACGCATAATTGAGTGTTGGAATCAGCTGTCTCAGACGGAAATAACTTCTGCGATTGGGCACTGGCAAATACTTTTGCAAATTATTGTTGATAAAAATGGTGGACATATTACGCCATAGCTTTAAATAGCATATTTAATAATTATTTAGAACGTTTTTGTTATTGTATTTCATAAAGTTCCAAATAATAAATTTTTCTAAAAACATTTTTTGTATTTAACCATGTGCAACTTTGAATTAGTACTATCTCTTTGAATAAAAGTGCTTCATTTCCATCTAGAAAGATTCAGCTTTTCGATGGTATAATAACCATTTAAAAATATTAATGACTTACAAATACACGAGGCCTTCAAGTTTGTACCGCTTTTTCTGGCCCACTGTGTATATAAACGTGTGTTGTTCCTGCGTCTCTGTTAGCGTTTCCGTCTGTGCCTCTGTCTGCGTCACGTTTTTATAGACACGATCGGGCGCACTTCATTTGCGATCAGCCCTGTCGCCACCGCCGCTTTTATAACGCTGTGATAAGCAAGTATAGCAGTTGTGCGTTCTTGAGAGAATGGTTAAAACGTCTCACTAGCAATCAGATTCCGCCTATAAGCATAGGTTTGAAGCCCACCGACTGCAATGCTTTTTTCCTTTGTGAATTAATGTATATCGCATTGTTTCTTTTTACTGTTTCAATATTACTAGAAGCATTAAGATATTGTTATCTATTTTTACATAATTTTGAACACTCTTGCAGTGCGCTTCCTTTAATAAAGACGTTAACACATTTTCTTCTGTACCGTTTTTATTTACGTGTATTATTCAATTTACAAAACGCAAAAATTATTTTAATTAGAGGAAGGCCATCTACGTGGTGGACTCAAAAATTAGACCTTATATACAAGGTGTTCTTCAAATAAAGGGACATACTTTGCAGAAGTATTGTGTGATTAAAGATAATCCAAAAAGTTTTAATTAACCCGTGTCCACAAATGCATCCTTTCTAAGATATTAATGTTAAAGTTTTAATGTGGGTCACTTTTAAAGTAATATGAAATCTGGAAAATCGTGATTAAATGGCTTACCTTGCTTGGAAACGTGGATGTTATCAAAATTACTTAGTAAAGTGGTTGATCAAGTGAGTGTACTATTGACATTCGACGGAATGAAGTCAAATTCAATTTCAGTAACGCAAAGGTGAATTTTTCTTTCGCGAAAAAACGTACATATATAATTTTAATGTAGGGTGGTGTCAATAGGAATGGTCGTGAGGCTGCAGGGCTCTATCAGGAGTCTTTTCCAATTTAATAGCAGCCAAATCATAACAAATTTGCTGCATAAAATTCATATAAATTGTTTGCTTTTAATTAGCTGCATTAAAACTTTAAAGCCTAATATCTTAGAAAGGATTTATTTGCTAACACGGGTTTATTAAAACTTTTTGGTTTATTTTCGATGGTAGAATACCTTTGTAAAGTATGTTCCCATATTTTAGAAACATCCTGTATAAACGTATGCTGTGCCTGCATCTCTGTCTGTGTCTCCCCCCCCCCCCGGGGTGTATGTCAACGTCACATGTTCATCGGCACCGATCAGGTGCATTTCGTCAACAAGCAGTAATAATTCTTATGCTGCCACCGCGTCATTTATAACGCAACGATAAGCATCTGTAAGTGCATTTATCTGGTAGCGCTTGTCTAACGCATATAGCGTCTGACAACAAATCAGATTTCCCCTGCGAGGGAGGATGCGAATCCCACCGCCTATATTATTTTCGTTTGCAAATGAATGTACTTCGCCTTACTAAGTATTTCCTTTTACTGTTTCAGCACTATTAGCAACATTAAGTTGCTTCTACCTATTTTTTTACATAGCGTTTAACGCCCTTCAACCGTTATTCAATCTAGCAAAAGGTGTTTGTCTCACGATGCGATTTTGTTATTAAAAAACGTTAAAAACATTTTCTTCTGTAACTTTCTCATGTGAACTTCAATTTAAAAAATGCAAATATTATTTTACTTGAAATAAAACCACCTATGTGGTGGGCTTGCAAGCTAGTTTATATATACGTCTATGCCAATGTCGATACTTAGTATAGCTAGATTTGATCATGTTTCTTGTGTCATACTTAAATAATCTCATAGTCTCGTGTTAACAGCCACCGTGAACGTGAGATATACTGCAGCAACCGAATGTGCATGAGTGCTATTGCGCCAACAGCAGCATTTCAGTAATAAATGCTTATAATTCTCTAACTAATAACTCGTTACATCAGGCAAATAACAAACGGGCCCCGTAGGAGGGCCCAAAGTTCGATTACCTATTAACATGACCAACAATGATAACACTGGTCTGCATGAAAATCGGCCCTGGCACCATTCCTGCTGATTCTCATATAAAATGACCTCCTGAATCCGAATATGACCCCCGTTTTCCCCCATCACCCGCCGTTTTTGGGGGAAGCCCCCCCACCTATTTTTATCACTTTTCGATAGTTTTGAGGGATGAAAAGGATTATTTTAACCTTTACATTTCTTCTGAGAGACTAGAGAGGTGAAAAGTTGTAAAACATGAACATTTGTAGCAAGGAGGTAGATTTGGGGGGGGAAGGATTTGCCCCCTTAAATTGTAAAAAAATCATTAAAAGTGATCGATTTTTTCGGTTTTTTTGCAATTTTGTTCACTTATTTTGTTGTTATGTTTCACAAAGGACTAACAGGAAGCAAGTCAATATAAACATGTATGCGTCATAATAGAAAGTTTGAACTTCAAATGTTAGCACGAGATCAGCTCTGAATGTATTAATCAGTTATTTAAAAAATTACAATTCCACAGCTCATAAACGACATTGGAAACTACGATATTGTACATATAAGTATTATTATTTTCAAAAGTGTTGTAATAACCTTTTCCAATGTTCTAGTGACAATTAATTGAAATATGAATATCTACCTCAAACAGATGCAACAGAACTGCAGAATCAGGCAAGACATCTAACTGTAATTCCATCAAACGCAAACTTCAAGTTTTTTCACGTTTCTGAAACAAGAGACATTCACATTATGAATGCCTGTCAATAATTTACGTATTGCAATGTTATTCGACATTTACATACTATTGTACTAGCACATACCATGCGTACAAGTCAGACGGTTAGTAAACATCAAAAATGTTTGGAAACGGTACTTCACCTACCAGATGCATGCAGCCGGTTTTCTGTATGTTTGTAGCTAACTAATCGCACTAGTAAACAAGAACTTATGCACTATTTGGGTTATGTTGGAGATGATATATTTTGAAATTATACTTTTTGTAAAGGCTTAATATCAACTATATCACGAAATACCTACATTAATATTGTAAACACTAGGCAGACACTCCATATTAAGCAGGATGCCTTGTTGTTCTACTACAGTACAAAAGACCTACTTCATAAAAGTAACAAGAAATAAAGAACGATGAGTGTCAAAAAAGTCCTAAATTTTGTATGGATAATAGCGTTTAATTATTTCTTTAAGGCTTATAGTGCATTTTCCAAACGCTAAAAACTCGTCAAAGTTCTAATTTCGTTAACTCAAAACCGATTTTGAACATTTTTTTTTATTATTTCGGAAAAATTATAGAAAAGTTCCCCATAGGTGAGAAAGTGTGCTTTTTTATTATTTCAATTGTTATTAACAAATAAGTGTTTTTTAATACACTCTTAATTAAAAAATTTATATTTATTTAAACAATTGCCTGAAATTTGATAACATAAGGTTTTTGGGGTCGCAGATTACGAATCTGGCCTCAAAATGGGTCTAAAAATAAAATAGCGTCGAAGGTCTAATTTTTTGTTATTTTTTTTTTTAATTTTTATTAGATTTCTGGGAGGTTTTGGGGTGGCTGATTACGAATTTGACATTAAAACTCAACAAAAATAAAAAATGGCGGATCCAAAATGGCGGAAAGGGGTAATTTTTTTTTATTTCTTATACAGTGTGTTTCACTTTACATGGAAGCACCCCTGTATTTTCTTTGTTTTTGTATTAATCGATTTGAATTTTTTACCAGTTGTACAACTCACTAAGATGCATCTATTCATGTCCTTGAGCGCAAATGACGTTATTAGCCTGGCCTACTACGATCAAGAACATGGGTCGCATTGTCAATATTTTGCATCGCGTTAGAGTTATCGCAAAAAGTTATTAAGAAAAGTTGTTTAGAATCAAAAGAATATCCCAGATACCGATTTTCGTTTAATAATTCGAATTTTTAATTTTTATCCATAAATTTGTCCAAGCCCAAATTTCAACTTTTAATTTGGTATCAAATGGTGCCATGGAGAAACAACATTTTTATTATTGTTGCAAACGTCATTAGCTTTTAATAATGGCTGAATTACGTTTAACTGTTGCTGAGAAAGTAGAAATAATTAGAATTACTTGTGAAAATGCAAGATTCAATAGAGAAGTAGCTGGAATATTTAATGGAAGGCATCCAGGGCGTGCACCTATTTATATATGTATTGTATTGTCTGTAACCTCATTTATCTTGTGGTATATGAATAATAAAAAACGTTCAATCAATTAAACATTCCTGTAAGAGTTTAAGCAGTTACTTTTCTTTGCACCATACATTGCACGCATACATTTTATACCAGCATTTTTTAATATACATTTTTGCAGTCTCTTGTAAATCACTGCTATTTTCAAATATTTTGGCAAATTTATTCTTTCCTGAACATAGCCATTGCTTCATTTACTAGGACTTATGGTTGGTTATACAGGAAAATATTGCGGATATTATGGAAAGACCGTGCAATAAATATTAAAGTTCTGGAGTAAAGCAAAGAGATCATGGACATCATTAAGATACGCAAACTCAAATATCTCGGACATATAATGAGGAATGAGAATAAGTACGCCCTACTGCAATCTATTATACAAGGCATCAAGGCAAGATATATGGCAAACGTGGACCAGGACGCAGAAAAATCATCCAATGAGTTATCCAGAATTGCAACCAATAAAGTGGAGATAGCCGTGTTGATCGTAATCATACGAAATAGGATAAGCACCTGAACAAGAAGAAGATTCTTTCCTCTGTTAAAACATGCTGAAGCTGTGTCACATCCAGTTAAAGCATGTACAGAAAGAACATGCTCACTACAATTGCGATGCGCAAATTGCAGGCTTTTAGAAGAAGATATTTTTTTATTTTCTTTACTTTTGGCAGGTTTTAAAAAATATATATCTTTATCAGGAAAAACTAAAGCTGTTAATATAAGTAATACGTCTGATACTATGACTATGTTTCCATTTGATGTATTGAGAGCTGTTGTAACTATTAACAGATCAGCATCACTTTCAGCTTAAGAGCGGGGATATTATTTGCAGCTACAGGCGCGTAGGAGCGGGGGCCACTCGAAATTCAAGGCTTCTAACTTGATCCATTAATACAAGCTATAATATTTCTGATTTCCTGATTATCAATTTTTAGTTTAATACTATAATAGTATATTTTAGTCACTGGTTACTTAATAAGTACTATTTTATTTAAAAAAACACTGTACCATAAAAAAATTAATTCAGCAATGAACAATGTATTATCAGATTTTCACATAAGCAAAGAATAGATATGAATAAGCAAACTTAAATGAGTATACAACTAGTTTTCAAAAAATAAAAAGGGTGTAAATAAAGATTAGAAATATCATAAATGTATATAAAACACAAATACAAAAATAAATTCAATTAATAAACTATCATTTAGGAACCTGTACTAAAAACAAAAATTCTAGTTGGTAAAGCACATACGAAATCGTTTACAAGATCGTCTAGATCTACATGTTCTACCTCCTCTACAGTGTCCGCCAAAAAGTCGGCATAATATGGGAAACATTTTTATTTTTGATTTTTCAAAAGAACTTCTTACGTCAAAAATTTGTGCTTATCTAAAAACCTATTTAGCCCCTATCATATATACCGAGCGATTTTTACTTATTTAGAAAATGGAATTTTTCGAAATTGTCAAAATCTAAAAAGTGCTATTTTTCGGAAATTAAGTAAGATTTCAATGAGCTTTTTTTAGAATTTGTTGCCATTTGTTTTTATGTAATAACATTCATCCGTCGGTCACAAAAAGAAAAATCTTTTAATTCAGTAATATCGTTTGGCAATTGTACAAAGAGGTCGTAGAAAACACATTTTTAGGCCTTGGAATTTATACGTATTCGTATGTTATATTTAAATATATTAAATCTATTTAAATTTGAGTTAATTTAACAATTTAGATTTTTATTTGTATATACTTAATATAATAATAATAATGGACAGAATAAAAATTCACCTTTTAATGCTATATTTATAATCACTGTGTCCAAACCCCCTACATATGAGACAACGCGCGGAATTCAAAAATGAAGCTATTTTGCCGCTTTAAAGACGTTATATTTAATTTTTGATAAATTTTAACATAAAATGTAAGATCAGTGACACAAAAACCCTATATAGGTAAGAAATAAAGTCCGAATAAAAAAAAAGTGTTTTCGCCATCTTGGATCCGTCATTTATTGTTTTAGTTGAGTTTTAATGTTAAATTCGTAATCAGAGGCCCCAAAAATCCCTAAACATCTAATAAAAATTTTAAAAAATAAAAAATTTGACCTTTGACGCCATTTTTGTTTTTAGACCAATTTTGAGGAAAGATTCGTAATATGTGAACCCAAAAACCTTATGTTATCAAATATCAGGCAATGGTTTAAATAAATAAAGATATATTAAAAACACTTATTTGTTAATAACAATTGAAAAAATCAAAAAGCACACCGTCTCACCTATGGGAAACTTTTCTATAACTTTTTCCGAAATAACAAAAAAAAATATTCAAAATCGGTTTTGAGTCAAAGAAGTTAGAACTTTTGTCCTTTAGTAAATGGACTATTATGACTATTAACATTTTAAGATAATATAAAAAAAAATCAAAAAATGGTAAAATTGTTGAGTTGTGACAAGTACATACCTACCACAAAGCTATAGGTACAATTATCCACAGAATTAATGTCACCCCGAACGTCAGCTTGGCTATCTCGATAGGCAACCCATTTAACGTCACTTGACCCAATGTTTCCTAGATGCTAATACACACAAAGCGTGACACCGAAAAGCGATTAGGCAGAGAGAAAGTACAAATTTTAGAAGCAAATCCTTCCGTTTAATATTTCGGTGGTAAATCACACGGGGTTACAGTTTATTTGTATTAAACAGGTTTTATTTCACTGCTACTGTTAATATTATTTGTTATTTGTATGATGTAGAAACAAGACATGACGTAATTCTGGTTGAATATAAACTTTAACAGATATTGATTAATGAAATTGTTGAAGAGTTTAAAGATTTCAGTTTTTGTTAAACTTTTTAAGTGATTAAGGAATCACCATCGCTACCATCTTTCCGAAGATTGATTCAGATGATAACAATTTAATTTATTATGCTATTAAAAATAAAAATAAAAATATATTTTTCTACCGTTAAAAGCTCAACATTGGAAACTTAGATTTGACAAACAAATATTTATCTTGTTTTCACAATTTACTGCAAAATTGAAAAAAAATTAAGTTGTGCTACCTCAGGAATGAGAAAATTAATTTAAAAAAGGTAACTAAAAGGTCCAAGAGTGATTTTTAACGTTACGTATTTTGCGCAATTATAAGGTAGGTAGAATTACACCTACTTGGTATTACTTTAAGCTGCTACACTTTATTTCAGGAGTACACTGCCATACGGTAGTAACTTGATGTAATTTTCAGAAGAACTTTAAAAAAAATACAAGCAAATTGTAGAAGATAAGAAAAGGCATTTAACACCATAATTAATAATAAAACCAGACAACCTCAATTACCCCAAAAACTTGAAAAAACTTCAGAAAATAAAAGCAATTTAATGCATTATTTACAATTATTACAGCTAGTGAGAATGTAATTTTAATTTTATTTGTTAATACAGCAATTGAAAAAGTGCCAAATATGGCCTAGATTGAATTCTAATTGTAATATAGTCAATTTTTGAGTAAGTGTTAAGTTCTTGAATTTCTACATACAGTGGAACTTCTTCTTAACAAACTTCAGTTTTACGAAATTCTCTGTTTAACGATTTTTTACAGGTATTCTGCATTTCGAATAATTTGTCATATGATTTTTTCTCTATTTTACGAATTTAAATTCCATTTATCGTATGTAAAAGATGAACAATTTTTTGATGAAATCAAATGAAATCAATTTTAAGCACTAGTCATGTAAAAATATAGAATAAATTGCTCACATAGATAAAATGCTATTTGGAAAACAACCAGTTGTATTTATTATGATTTTCTGTTTTACGAAATTTCCTTTTAATGGTTTTTTTCTAGGATTTAGCGACTTCGTAAATAGAAGTTCCACAGTATATGTTTAAATTTTAAAACCTTTTAATTAATCTTTCAGTTTCGCAAAAAAATTCACGTTCCTCAAGTAGAACAATTTAATTATTTTTTCTATAGCACATGTTAAAGTGTGCTTTTATCAACTCAAAACAAAAGGTCAAGTTTTACTTTAACAGGAAGGGTAGATAAAGTAGCACTTTAACATCAAGGATAGATAAAGTAATTTAATTTTCTAACTTTTGTTTAAATTAAAAATGACAGCTTCGTATTATCGTAGCAACCCAATCTAGCTACTGACATTTTGAAATGTGATTGACTGTTCTTATTTTCTTTTGAAATTGTCAAAGTTCTTGCTAAAGAAAAAGATATTGTATTATACATGACGATAAAGTTATTTCTATCCACTCTTGAACCATTAACGTCTCGACTTCGTCCCGACGTTAAACGATTCACTCCTGGATAAAATTGAACTTTATCGTCTTGTGTAATAAATTACTATTCTTATTTTTCAAGATTCTACTAAATTGTGTTTCAAATTGTGAAAACAAGATAAATATTTATTTGTCAAATCGTGGTTTCTAATGTTGTGCCTTTAGAGGTAGAAAAACCGATTTTAATTTTAATTTTGAATAGCATATTAAATTGAATTGTTATCTTTTAAATTAAACTTCGGAAAGATGGTAGCGATGGTGATTCCTTAATAAAAGTTAAAAAAAACTGAAATCTTTAAACTCTTCAACCATTTCATTAATCAATATCTGTTAAAGTTTATATTCAACCAGAAATACTCCATGTCTTGTTTCTACATCATACAAATAACAAATAATATCAACAACAGCAATGAAATAAAACCTCCTTAATACAAATAAACTGTAACCCCGTGTGATTCACCACCGAAATATTAAACGGAAGGATTTGCTTTTAAAATGTCTACTTTCTCTCTTCCTAACCGCTTTTCGGTGTCACGCTTTGTGTGTATTAGCATATAAGAAACATTGGGTCAAGTGACGTTAAATGTGTTGCCTATCGTGATAGCCAAGCTGGCGTTCGGGGTGACATTAGTTCTGTGGATAATTGTACCTTCATCAAACACAATTTGTCGAGGAAGACCTTACCTTTTAGTTCATAGGAACTTTCTATCTCATTTTGATGACTGCTATCACCCCTTAAAGTTTGTCACCCTTCTCTTAACACCCTTTATATTTTGATAGTATTCAAAACAAATGTAAATTAAAGAAATAGATAACACGCTCTGCGGTTACCACGCTAACACCTGTGATAGTAGTTAGGCCCTAGCAAGGAAACTCTTTTTCAATTGCGACGGGCAAGGCAACCCACTTACTTGGTGTCAGGTGGATCCAATAGTAATAATTATATCACCTATTTTATAAGGAGCTAAAGTGACACTTTTTGCGGCGAATCTGTAGGCCACTGACGTTTGCCAGACAAACACAGATGAGCCGCAAAAAACCCACTGTAGCTTCACATAAAGTATGCTATTATACTCTGTTTTACTTCGTAAAATAAAGTATAGTAATCATAATTTTTTCGACTCTTATTCATCGCGCCAACGCTATTTCTGACGAGGGCAGTAAACCAAGAGAACTAAGACATGTGGAACAAGCTATACGGAGGATACGACGATACGACTCCGTGAATATACTAGCCAAGACTAAAAACTACTACCCACTACCCTCATATTATTCGGGAATCCCTCGAGATTACTAAAAATTCGAACAACTTCAATCGAGAAGGCCGTTACCGCTATAGTAACATATGGAGGGTAGCTCTGCAAAATACATCAAACCATACGCAAGTCCCAATGACATACAAGATTTACATGATCGGTATATAGCCAGGAGCATGAGACATCAACAACAGCCTTTATAAAACTTCAGAAGACGCTGACGACCACGGCATAACCCGGAAGAACCTATCATTATATACAACGGCCTTGAAAGCTTCGAATCAACAATTATAACATTTTCCCGAAATACGGAATAAACATACGAGTAAAGTACCACTTCTGGTTAGTCTATTTTAACCAAAAATCACTGGGACTTCCGCAGGTATATTCTGGGCTGTAGAGAAGACACAAACTGACAGGCCAGACAGACATCACTTTGAAAACTTTGACCACGGCATAAGACGGAAAAACCTAAGACTAATTTTATAATTATTTAATATACGTGCGACCACGAGACTACGCAGCATGGCGCTGGAGTGATGCTAGTATATTTTAAATATCTACTCTTTCGGTGACGATTGATGGTCAAACGGTTGCTAAGCATTGACCATTAAAATTGTGCCTTCTGAAATGATCGAACGTTTTTGAATGGTCTTGGTTATACAACGTATGAATAATATGTGGGTGGCACTGTAAGTCGATGTCAAATTCGAGGTTATCAGGTTAGGTTTTGCGTCAATCTGTTTCAAAACTGACGCAAAACCTAACCTGCTAAAGTAGCATTTGACACCATATGTCAAATTGAATACGACTTAATCGTTTATTGCCATAGAAAAATAAATATAATAGGGTTTGTTATTAAGATGTTTCGTAAAAGCAAGAGCTGATCTTTGGGATAAATTAACGTTGCTCTGATTCCATGGTGCGAAACCCTGTGGACACACGGTATATTAAATCTCATAAAACAAGGTCGTATATTATTTATTATCCATATTATTAACTACAACTTATGCTTAAAAGGTTTTTTCTAAGGGGCATAGATTAAAAACCGTCAATATTCGATTTGAAAAAATCCTCAAAGTCCAAAAATTAATAATGGGAATAATATTTTTAAAACCCTATTAGAGATTACGTAATTATCTAGAGTTTTTGTGGAAACATTTTAAAATCTAGGCTGCTTAAACAATATTTACTTTTCGCATCGACATTGTTTTATTACTACTTTTAATCCGAATAGGTTATTTTTTTTCGTAGCCAAGAAGAGTATAAACTGTTCAGTATTTTAAATGATTGAAACATTTTGTTGACATACTAGTCGTACAACTAAAAAAAGATCAAGTTGCCATTGCTCTTGAGGTTTCATATTTTAAAAAAAGTGGATTGGGACAACTGCATTCACAGGCGACCAAGTACAACTTACATTTAGTTCATAACAAGGTTCCTTGATGTCGATTTGACGTATTTGTCATGTACTTGTTGCAGGATCTCGTGGACTGCGGCGCAGAAACTAAATTTCGTACAACCGCGCTACAGACCGTTTTAAAAATATCGCCTCATTGTTGACACTTGGTTCGTTTAAGGTTTCACTTAGGCGTCATTCTGTTATTTTCCCCTCTGCTTTGAAAAACCAGTCTTTTTTTGGGAAGTCGTCCCCAAAGAAGTTCAATGGGGTGGATGGGCTTTTTCTAAAGAGCGCCATAACGCTGCAAGTAGGTAGTGAAGGTGTAAAGTTGAAATTGGGTAGTCAGTTCCCTTTCCAAATAGCAAAATCATTTTCACCCCAAAGGGTTAAATTGAGTAGATTTCTAAAGATCGTTACAAAACGGGAACTACTGCAGGTAACATATTGAAATTCAGCAAAGTAGGTAGTCTCTTTTTCAATTCAGGTCAAACCATTTTCAAGTTTTTTTGGAATTCACGCCCCAAAGTGGTCACACGCGGTATATTGTTTCTCTAAAGATCACCATAGTGGAGTGTCAGGTTAAAATTTCGCAAATCAGTTACTTTCAAAAATCGGGTCAAATAATTTCGTTAGATTTTCGAAATTCACCCCCAAAAGAAGTTAAATAGGGTTGATGTTTTATACTAAAGATCGCCACAAAGCGGTAACTACTCCAAGTAGAAAGTTAAAATTCGACAAATCAGTTATTTTTACAAATCGAACCAAACTATTTCAAGTTTTTTCGGAACTCTTCCCCCAAATAAGTTAAATGGGGTACATGGTAGGTACATCTATTTTTCTAAAGATCATCGTAGTGCTGTAACTACTATAGGCAGGAAGTTTTACTCCCACCAAACATGCCAATTTTATTGAAAACACCTTAGTCGTAAAATTGCATTCGCAAAATATGAAGCATTATGTTGCTTGGCGGTTATTGTTATTATGATTACGATGTATGCTACTTAATTTGTTTTTAGTGAATGGGTGTTATCATTATTTGTTGGATTCTCGCGATCCTCAGGGATCCTAGACATTTGATAGTCAATTACAATTCTTTGGACTTTAATGTTTTCGTTTGCTGATTATAGTTGCGGTTAGATTTGAGACTTTTGCCACTTTGCTTTTGAAATTTGGATTTTGGCGTGATGGAGAATGTCTTAGAGAATGGTTTGGAGATTCCGCATCTAGTAATGAAGATGACTGGTGATGGTGGATGCCTCTTTCATTTTATGTTTAGCACACATGTAATAGCGTATGAAATTAGATCATGGGTTGTGGACCTCGTAGCCTTGCACTGGAAGAGGTTTCAGATTGCAAGTATGGCTGTTTAAGAACTCGCTAAACGCTCATGTTAAAGTAGCCATACTCGTTCAGTAAGAGGTCACTTTTCTAAACAAGTTACGTAATGTACTATTCTCCCATGGGACGAAAAGTGATGCTTTTTTGACGTATTTTTGGGCCACAAATGATTCCAGTATGTTTACGTTGTTGCTGCTGAACGACAAACTGTAACAGTACGCAAATGAACTCGTTGCTAAGACGACAAGAAATAACAGTCCGGCAATACCAGCGTAACGTAGCGTAGCCTAATGTAATTTATTAATTTTTAAATTTACTCTAATTGGAGAAAAAATAGTATGTGTAACACTTGCAAATGTGTACTTTCCAGCCTCCCGTGGTTGGTTTGGCGAGGCAGCAATTTCCAGTCTGACGGGAATTAATCACGTTTCCCACTAGTTACAAAATATCCTATTTGGCCAATGCAGTTTAATTTGAAACTGACGGATTTGAGCTTAGTAACGTCAAACATAATGTGAATAAAATGATACAGAATAATTTGTCAAGTACAGAAATTGTATGAGCGTTGTGTATTAAAAGTTTATAAGCCAGCAAACGGCAAGTTAACTGAAAGGTAAACGAAAAACAATGCTAGCAAAGCAATAATTGCAATAGAGCAATGGAAAAATGTAAGGCAACCGATTGTGAAACACAATTAGTGACTTGCTAAAAGAACTCAAGTGTATCAGTGCATGATAATCCAAAGTGAAAATTAAAAGCCGAGCGAAGTGTAGTAACCCTTGCCATAATTATAAATTTTATATTTCATTAAAACCCTATTATTATTATATTTTTAAGTGATGCTACTATTTCAATATATACAGGATGTCCCAGAACTGCCTCATCATAGAAAACAAGCATGTGCCGATAGCAAAAGAGGCTGCAAGAAGGCAACAATACATTTTCTGCTACCCCAAATAACTGAGTTATAGAGTTTTCAATTGCACCAATCCCAGAAGCTCGGTCCTCAGGTATTACTGAAAATCCGACACCTTGCTAGACAGTAAAAATAAATACTGACTTCGCAAAAATCAAAGCACCAACTGTAATTTGTACGTTTTCTGAATTCCTCATTCTCAACAGTCCTCGCATTTTTGAAGCACCACCAACTTCCTTTCGAACTGGTTGTATCTGTCCCGTTTCCCTACTGCGAGCGATCAAATTGAGAATGGTTTTAAGATCGGGATGATTTGCTCTTCCCGGAAAGTGCTCATGATGCAGCCTTGCGGCTTCGCGCGGGTTGCCCCACATTCTCCAAAAGTAATAATCATATCAACGTACTCAGAGGAAGAATACACTTGAATTAGATAGTGAAGCAAAATAAACGAACAAATGTCAAACTGACATGAGTAACGTTTGATTTGAAACCAATACGGTAGACTAGATTTACGGATAGGAAATTTTAATAAAATGAATAATCGCAAAACCCTGGCAACGCAAAATTGCGGTCATCCTACCTTGATGGTGCTAAGCCCTGATTGGTTAACTTTAACATGTCTTCTATCGGTTATCGCTTAAAATACAACTTTTTTCTTCAAAATACAGATTGATACATTCGCCCGAATACCCCCATTTCTCTCTGGGGAGGCAGTTCTAGGATACCCTGTATATATATTAGTTCTGTAGGCCTAGAAGGCCCATGGCTTGATTTACTCTTTTTCCACACTTTTTTGTCACTACAATTTTCGAGCCACTTCTGAACTAAGAGTATATCCTCCATGACTTCTTTTTTCCATCTTGTTCTCGGCCTTCCTTTTCATTTCTTCCCTTCGGCGTTGCTTTGTAATATCCTTTTTGGAATCTCACCTGGTATGTTGATATATGGCCCAGCTATTTCAGTTTTTGCTACTATGTCTGGCTCTTTGTAGAGTTCTTGTAGTTCCTTGTTGGTTCTCCTTTCCCATTTCTGATGCACATTTTTCCGCCAAGTATCTTCCTGAGCATCTTCCTGTCTCTGTAGTTTCCACATTCGGTTTTGTCTCCTTTCTTGTTGATCGGTAGTAGTATCGCTTCGCCCCACTATTACGGTAGTTTTCCTGGGTCCATATCTCTCCAATTAGGTAGCCAAAGCCCTCTCACTAAATGTTGACGTCCATATTTATATAGCTCCGCATATAGCTTATCGTTCGCCTGGCACTTATTATTTCTAAGTTGTTTTATTATTTCTTCGATTTCTTCTCGCGTAGGGCGTTCTTCATTGTCATTTTCGGTGAATCTTCTCTGTCTTTTTCTTCGTCCACCTCCTTGTCAATATTTGCGATTGTATTCAGAAGTTCCTCGAAGTGGTCTTTTCCAAAGTTGTAGTGTATCTATCCCCACTACTTCACATTTTTTTAAATAAAATATTGGCTTTCATTGGTATTCTTTTTTTTCAGTTGTTGGTACATGCTTATTATTTAATTACTTCTGTATTTATTTTCTAGGGTGTTCACTAGTTCTTCGTTTTCTCTTTCTTCTCTCAAAATTTTTACTTCCTTTTACAATAAAGGAAGTATTGGATCACCCCAAAAATTAGAAATTGAGTTTTCAACAGATCTTCACGTTTCAGAGTCCCCTGAACCCAAAAACCATTTTTTTTTTCATTGGTCTGTCTGTGTGTCTCTGACAGAATATCTCAAAACAAAAAGAGGTATGGGGTTGAAGCTTCATTTATAAGTTTTGTGTACTATGTAGATGTGACAGCAAGCTTTTGAAGAAAATCGCATAACCGGAAGTAGGTGTTCACTCTTGTGATTTTCAGTTTTTTTTATTTTTTCAAAAACGGCTAACGATTTTTTTCAAACTTTTCATTTTTATTACATTTTTAATGTGTATTGATGTGAGATAGGTGATTTTCCAGTTGAATACTTCTAAAATGGGTTTCTTTTGTTTTTTTTTTTTTTATTAACTCCTATTTGAAATAGAACACCCGGTATATTATTACATTTTTGAATTCAGCTTAAAATTCTAGAGAAAATTTGTCTCTTCACCTAACGCTCTATTTTGCACCGTTTTTGTAGAATTTGTATTTTTAAAATTTTTGACAAATGCTTAAAAATTTAAAATCAAATTTTTGGTAATTATAAGATCACTGTAAAAAGAAGTTGTGTGCGTGTATCACACGAATTTTTTTTACATTTTCTCCTTGGTTTTGAATAACCTTGCTTTGCGTGGTCTGAATTTGTTTTGAGCATTTCGAGTCTTGTGGTGTTCCCATTCCGTATTTCTTCTTCGCACTCCGATCAAACCATTTTTTGTTTTTCTTTCCCCTAGTTTCAGCGTTTTTGCTTGTACTCTGTTCTATTGTGTTTCTCAGCTCTTTCCACAGTTGTTCTATGTCCTTGCAGTCTTGCATTGTATTTAGTGTAGCAGTTTGTTTATCCTGAGAGCTAATTTTGTCTTCGTGCTTTCTCCATTCTACTTATCCCCACGTTTTTTTGTTTTATTTCTTTTTCGTTCTAATGGTAGTTCTTGCTTCGTTTTAATGCCAAGAAGGAAGTGATCCGTGTGTGCGTCCGGTCCTCTGTGGGCTCTTATGTCCTTTATGTGTTTTTCTTCATCTTTTTCAATAAGTACATGGTCAATTTGGTTTACGTATGTGCCGTCGGGGGATCTCCAGGTACCCTTGTGAATGTTTTTTTTTTGGTAGTATGTGTTTTTCATGATCATGTTCTTTTCTGGGCAAAGTCATTTAACAGTTGTTCATTTTCATTTGTATTTTGGTGTTTACTATGCTTGCCTATTGTCGGTCTGAAGTGTTGTTCCCTCCCTATCTCCGCATTTGTGTCCCCAGTACTATGTTGATATCATATTTTGGTATTTTTTGGTATTCTTCATCGAGCCTGTTGTAAAAATCTTCTTGCTTGTCTATATCTACTACCTTAGTTGGCGTATGGATGTTTATGATTGCGATCTTTTGGTATGTCCCTCTCATTCTTAGTATACACATACAATTGGATAAGGGTTTGAATTCCATTACCGCTGTTTTGAGCTCTTTTTTATGATGAATCCTGTTCCCAGACGCCCGTCTTCTGCTCCACTATTAAAATAAATTAAAAAAATAAAACTTCCTGAATTTTGTCTCCCTTCTGTTTTGTTTACTGTAATGCTAGCACTGCTATGTTGAGTTTCTTTATTTCTTTTATTAGTTGCTTTAAGGCTCCTTCATCGTTGGTTCCTCTTACATTCCATGATACCATCTTTAAGCATTCGTCCAGCTTATGAAAGTTTTTAGTATTTTTCGCGTTTCTTTTTATTTTTCATCTCTGTTCTCATGTCCTGTTTCAATGACGGGTCTATTTCAAGGGTTCCATACTCGTTTTTGTGTGCTAGTTTTTGGAATGATTTTCTCCAAGTACGTGCTCCATCTCCATTCTTCTTCGTCTATTATTACTTTGTTGTAACGAATTTTTACGTTTTTGTGATTGTTTCTTCCATCAGCTGCCATCTTTCTTATTTGTTTTTGTTTTTTTCCTTTCCATTTTCGTTTAATCCTTGTTATATAATTTTTTTCTGTCGTGATTTTCCTGAGTTTGCCTTGTTTCTCATAATCTCTTTTTTCGATTTCGTTTTCCAGTTCTATTAACATGCGCTTTCCCCCCATTTTATATGCTTCTTTTATCTTAACTTCTATTTCTAGTTTGTCCTCATGAAATGCCGAATTTCCTTTTTTATCATGCATGGTTCGCTTCTCTCTATCTTCAGCCCGCTCACTACAACATTTTTCTTCCTTCTTCTTTTTCCATCCATTCCAGATTCCTCTTGATGGCTCCTAGCTCTTTTTTGATTTCAATATTATCTTGACACAATAATTTTGCGTTTTCATTGTTTAGTATTTCACTTTCCATCTTAATGTTTTTAATTTCCTCATACTGTTTGGAGTTCTTTCTTCAATTCATCTTTTTTTTTGTGATCCTATTTCGTCTTTACTCTTCGTCTGGTTTCTTTTTCTTGCTCTTTGGCAGTTGCAGTTGTTGTCAGTGATCCAATAACTTTTTTGAATTTTTGGAAAGCGAGCTTCTGCATTTCCCAATTTTCGAATTCTTCCGGCGACTCGCTTTGCTCCGGTGATTCCGACACTCTTCCTTTTTGGGTCCAGGTATTCTGCTAGTGTGTTTCTGTTGTTGGCTTTTCCTGTTGCGTTTGATTCATTTGCACCTGAATATTAATCGTTCACTTACAGTTATCGCGCTGTAATTTTAACGTTATCGCAGTAGAATTTCACTTGCCGTATCGAGCTGGAATATTTCGTTGCGCGCCACTCTGTGCTCTTGATGGCCTTGCGGCATTAGCTACGACTTTTGCCCGTATGTTCTCAGCGACCGAATTTGTAGCTATTGTAATCACACTTTAGTTTTAGCCTATCACGTGTTTTGTTTACTTTGTCCACTATAAACAAACAAACCAACTTGTTGATGCACCAATCTCAAATGTTGTTTACAGTGACGTACCCGCTCTGCTGATCACTCGCGACTCTCGCCTTTAAGATTGATAAAATTGTTTGTATTCGTTACTTTAGTTCTCTAAATTTACTATTTTTTCGTAAACTGCACTTTATCGTTTACTATAAACATTGGGTTCACCTAAAATCGTCCTTTCACTATTACTTCGTGGTCGATTTAACCGAAACACTTTATTTAAACTTTACTAGTGAACGGCCGTGTCACGGTTATCGCGTCGTACCACTAACTTTTTCTCACATGCACTTATTACAAACAATAATGTAACAGATTAATTTGTTACGTAATATGTACTTTCTCGCTTAATTTATTAAATATTCAGCATTTGGCTAGAACTAGTTAAATATAATTTGGTTCCTGTTTATTCTATCTATGCCTGAAATTTCACAGATTTTCTTTTTAATTATAGTGACTTAAAGGCCAACAAGCTTATTTTACTTCAAATTATCTATTGGGATATATATATATATATATATATATATATTGAACCGATGCTTCAAGTATATTGATATTAATCTGCTTTTAAATTACAAATTTGCCCTATTATGTATTGCAATGTCAATAATTATTATTATTAAAAATAGCTCCTGAAAAATCAGGAGTGGATTCCTTTATCTAGTTACTTGATTTCTGAAAAATTGATATTTTAATCTCATTTGCATAAGTCACAATACTTATGTCAACCAACTGTAAAAACAAATCTGAAATTCAAGTGACAAATACCGAATCTTGACAACAGTACACAACAATATTAAAAAGCACAGTAAGTAATTATTTCTTAATTAGTTCGTCCTTTTAATTGTGTTTATTTCGTTTGTAGTTATGATTTTAATACGAAATCAGCCACCTTTCATTTGGTCTGCACAACGTTTCCAGATGTCAACCTCCTTTTAACCTGCTACTAGACCCTCTCAAGCACCTTCCCGCAATGCACGGTTCACAGACAGACAAGACATCCTAACGTCCAAGATCAGCAAACTCCACCTTTTCTACAGCATTCAGCCAACAGAGCAAACCTGCAGACATCTACTTGCTACCGCATCTGCTACCCTCCTGGAATGTGCTTCTTTTACCCGATGATCCTCCTCTGGGAAGTCCGACTTAGCCCCAAACAGCTTGACGTATCCACTTTGATTAATGTAATATGTCAAATAGACTTTTCCAATAAAATTGACCCATTATATTTCCTTCAATGATTTACTTTTGTAGAGTAATTCTGCTATCCATTAGTTTTTACCACATACCAATAATCTTCATTAGTTAAGTCTTTGCTTCTTGCTATTTTTAAAATTCCATTTTTATTCACCACGTAGATTTTAAGTATACCCTTTTTTATTAGTCAAAACATGGATCAATAAAAACAGGTTATTTTAAATACTTTTAATCACACCAAATTCATTTTACTACATTTTCAAAATTTGTTATTATCAATAATTAAAACAAATTTCCTAACGATATCAAATCCCTTTTTATACACTCTAGTCTTAATATGTTTGAGTTAAACCTACTAATTTCTATTTTATTTCAAATTAAGTATTTGTTATTCGTTTCAAACTGCAATTTATACAATATTATATTATTTTCAAATTCATCTGTTTTCTCAAACAGCTATTTTCCATTCATATTCCCACCTTATACATGAATAAATCCAAATTATTTTTAACCATTGTAATCCCTTAATATTTTCTAAATTTAATTCTAACACCCTTATGGTTGTATCATTACAATATATTTGCACTTGCAAAAAGCATCTGTCTGTGCCTTCGATGCACACCTGCATAGAACCCACATGCTCAGCAGACAAACAAACCCTTAGTTAAGTTGTATAGCTGAGGTAGAAATTTTTAAATTGGAAAACTCGAGTTCGTCTATACATTTGTAGATAGCAGCACCCTGCAGCTCAATAAAAAAAGAGGAACAATTGTGGGTTGTTTTTTATTTAAAACGCCAGCCTTAACTGCTATATTTACAATTAATACAAATAATACCTAATTATACAAGAACGTAGCCAATACTGGACTGTTACTAATAAATATAAAAGTCCTTAAACCAACGGTCGGCAACTGGCGGACCGCGGTCCAAGTCCGGACCGCGGAAGGTCGAAAATAGGACCGCCAAAAGTTTTTTTTTGAAACCTGGTATAACAATTAACTTATTCAATTTAAATAAATGATTTAAAAATATTTTTCTACAGATAATAGTGTTTGTTCCTTATCAATATTTCTAATATGTTATTATGTTACAAGTAATAGCGCGACTCGTTTGATTTTTACTTCCTTTTACGATAAAGGAAGTACCTATTGGATTCACCTCAAAAATTCTAAATTGAGTTTTCAACAGATCTTCACGTTTTAGAGTCCCTTGAACCCAAAAAACATGTTTTTGTTCTTTGGTCATGGGTATGTCTGTCTGTGTGTGTGTCTGTGAACAGAATATCTCAAAAACGAAAAGAGGTATGGCGTTGAAAATTCATATATAAGTTTTGTGTACTAGCTAGATGCGACAGCAAGCTTTTGAAGAAAATCGCATAACCGGAATTATGGTGTTTACTCTTGTGATTTTTCAGTTTGTTTCGATTTTTGCAAAAACGGCAATAACGATTTTTTCAAACTTTACATTTTTAATGTGTATTGATGTAAACTAGGTGATTTTCCAGTTGAATACCTCCAAAATGGGTTTATTTTGTTTTTTTTCCTATTTTTTTTATTAGCCCCTATTTCAAATAGAACACCCGCCATATTATTACATTTTTGAATTCAGCTTAAAATTTTAGATAAAATTTGTCTCTCGAATTAACGCTCTATTTTGTACGGTTTCTGTAGAATTTGTAATTTTTTAAAATTTTTGACATATGCTTGAACATAAAAATCAATTTTTTGGCTAATTATAAGGTCACTGTAAAAGGAAGTTGTGTGCATGTATCACACCAGATTTTTTATAGCATGTTCCCAGTGAAAATAAAAAATAATAATTAAGATGAGTTTTTTCTCTGGACCTCGAAAATTTTATTCAAAAATATTCGGACCCGTCTTAAAACTACTTGCCGACCCCTGCCTTAAACCATAGCATATTACGAATTTGATTAAGTAGGGTGCAAGTTTTGTTGCATCAATATTAAGCCAGCGTAACGTTAACAAAAATGCCCGATAGCAACATCACAGCTCATCCGGAGTGGGCAGTGGGCATAAAGAAGTACTTAATTAATTCACTAACTAGTATGAGCAAGGGTCAATTAATAAGGGCACCAGGTTTAATAATTTACCGAGTTACACTCAGAACCATGTAGAGCAAGTGACCTATGACGAAACAGACTGAAAGAACTGACAACTCAAAGAGCACGAAAAAAATAACATTGACTAGTAGCATGTAATAAAGTTTATTCACGATAATATCCAAATAACATTTATGGGTGGCACAAACATCAGCAGCTTTCCATATTTGTCTGTCTAACGCTTTGTTTTTCATCATTTTATAACTACTACTGCCCGGGTCCTATATTAATTGTTTCATATATTGTAGACGAGGTCTTCCTCTTGGGTTTTTCCCGGATATTTTTCCTTTGATTAGTGACTCACTAATGAATTAAAATTTATGGTGGGTCCAGGAATGCAAGAAAGACCCAGAAAGAGAAATTATTTATACAGCGCCAAAGTAAAAGTGAGTATCAAAATGTACACTATACTTGTGCAACTAAACTCCATCTACGTGAAAAAACTTGGATGAGAAATTAAGATAAAGTACTTTTATCTTACAGTAGCACTTATAATGTATGGTAATAGATGCTACTGTAACTATCTATTGTCCGTTTTGCGACATATTCTGACGGCGCAAATTATTTAGGCACAAGAATTACTACTGTTAGATAAAACGTTATATATCACACGTGAGCGAAATGCCATTATAAGCTCGTGAGCAATTGTATCGCTCGTGCTGGGGCTTATATAATAATCTACTATTATATTTTGAACAAGTAAGAATTATTAGAAGCTATTTCAGCCTCTACTGTAATGTATCTTATATTACTTTAAGAATCATTTTTGCAAAAAACAACTTAAACAGAACAATGATTTTATCAGATTTTAAAGGTAGTTACCTTTATTCTTCGGTTTTTGGCATACGGAAATTTTTAGAAATCTGCTAAATGATTTATGTGTTGCTTTGTGTTCAACCTGGGTAATCGTAAGAATTATCTCCTGTATGAGTTCTCATATGTTTAACTAAACTAATTTTCACTTTTGCTTTGTATTCACAAATAGAACATTTATAAGGCTTCTCTAGTGTATGAGTTCTCATATGTTTAAGTAAACTACTTTTATCTATTGTTCTGTATTGACAGATAGAGCAAATATAAGGCTTCTCACCTGTATGAGTTTTCACATGTCTAACTAAATCATATCTCCGTGTTGCTTTGTATTGACAAACAGAACAACTATAAGTTTCTCCTGTATGACTTCTCATATGTGCAACTAAATAACTTTTTTGTGATGTTTTGAAATCGCAAACAGAACAATGATAAGGCTTTTCACCTGTATGAGTTCTCACATGTCTAACTAAATCGTATCTCCGTGTTGCTTTGTATTGA
Source organism: Agriotes lineatus (assembly GCA_940337035.1). Lineage (NCBI taxonomy): Eukaryota > Metazoa > Arthropoda > Insecta > Coleoptera > Elateridae > Agriotes > Agriotes lineatus. The sequence continues at coordinate 86,946 of CALNHX010004819.1, read as the reverse complement.
CAAACAGAACAACTATAAGGAGTTTCTCCTGTATGACTTCTCATATGTGCAACTAAATTACTTTTTTGTGATGTTTTGAAATCGCAAACAGAACAACGATAAGGCGTTTCTCCTGTATGAGTTCTCATATGTTTAACTAAACTACTCTTCACGGTTGCTCTATATTCACAAACAAAACAACAATAAGGCTTCTCTCCTGTATGAGTTCTCATATGTGTAACTAAATTACGTTTTTGTGATGTTTTGAAATCACATACAGAACAACTGTAAGACTTCTCTCCTGTATGAATTCTCATATGTTTAAGTAAATTATTTTTTTCTGCTGTTCTGTATTCACAAATAGAACATTTATAAGGCTTTTCTCCTGTATGAGTTTTCATATGTTTAAGTAAATAATTTTTTTCTGCTGCTCTGTATTCACAAATAGAACATTTATTAGGCTTTTCTACTATATGAGTTCTCATATGTTTAAGTAAACCACTTTTATCTATTGTTCTGTATTGACAGATAGAGCAAATATAAGGCTTCTCACCTGTATGAGTTCTTACATGCCTCACTAAATCATATTTCCGTGATGCTTTGTATTTACACACAGAACAACTATAAGGCGTTTCTCCTGTATGAGTTCTCATATGTTTAACTAAATTGCATTTTTGTGATGTTTTGAAATCACAAACAAAACACCTATAAGGCTTCTCTGGTGTATGAGTTCTCATATGCTTAAGTAACCTACTTTTATCTATTGTTCTGTATTCACAAATGGGGCAAATATAAGGCTTCTCATCTGTATGAGTTCTCACATGCCTCACTAAATCATATTTCCGTGTTGCTTTGTATTGACAAACAGAACAACTATAAGGCGTTTCTCCTGTATGTGTCTTCATATGTGCAACTAAATTACTTTTGTGTGATGTTTTCAAATCGCAAACAGAACAACAATAAGGCTTTTCTCCTGTATGAGTTCTCATATGTGTAACTAAACTCCTTTTCACTGTTGCTCTGTATTCACAAACAGAACATATATATGGCGTTTCTCCTGTATGAGTTCGCATATGTGCAACTAAATTACTTTTATCTGATGTTCTGTATTCACAAACTGAGCAAATATAAGGCTTCTCTCCTGTATGAGTTCTCATGTGTTTAACTACACAACTTTTTTGTGTTGTTTTGTATTCACAAACGGAGCAACTATAAGGAATTTTTCCTGTATGAGTTCTCACATGTATAACTGCATTAGTACTTTCGATGCTTTCTTGTTTGATGTATAACTTATCAAACTTTTCATTGTTATCCCCGTTTTGAGATAAGCAGGTTGCAGTTCCTGTAGAACTACAAGATGTACTATCCATAGTTTCTTGTTTGATGTTGAATATGTTTGTTCAAATGTCGGAGCTTCTCTTAATGATTGGTGAACCAACAGAATTGAAATATTTTCACACCTACAACAAAAGACAATTGGCATTAGAGATGATTCCTTATTTTAATAACTTCATTTTGGAACGTTATTTTACAGAAACGTTACGTTTCGTTACTTGTTCAGTAAATAACTTGTTACTTTGTTAGCGAGTTCTATGGTACAAAGTGAGATACGGACAATGGCACTAATGTTATGGAATGAATAGATCGTGAGTTGTTGCACACCATTACGATAAAATAGCGTTACACCAGTTATTTTAGCTACACGTTATATAAAAATTCCCTAAAAATAATGGTGTATATCACAACAGAACGCGCATGCAAAGCTGTCGTTCCAAATATTCCAAATGGAATTGCATAAATGAATCATTACTAATTATTAGAAGTTTCTGGCAATGGTTTTTCGTTTAAGAAATCTTATAGTTGGTTATAAACATAACGTTTAGCTTTCAAACATTTATGGTATTACTTTATGATTTCGGAATAAAAAAAGTTCCAAATCACAGAGGTCTTTCTTGAACTCATTTCTAATGCAAAATTTGTGACTGCGAAAACCCACACGGTAATTTATATTAAACATCACTAGGTTTTGGCAAGTGAATGGCGAGTACTGTAAAAAATATTATGCTGGCTGAAGTAATTTGGAGAAAGAATAAATAATTTGCACATGCTGAAATATACAACAAACAGCATCAACGATAACAGCATTACCGGTCAGGGTTATGGATAGCTCACATTATTCAGTAATGCCGTTGTGTATGTGGGAATTTTATCAGTAACGTGGTAATGTTATTTCAGAACGTTATATTTCGGTAATGGGAAGGAATGGAATATTACTAGCAGTATTTTCCATCTCTAATTGGCATTAACCATAAAATGCACCTCCGCTACACTAGTAAAGTAAACAGAAGAAAGTGTTATTAAATATTTTTATATTAGGATAGTACATTTCAAAGGTCAGTGATGCATCTGGTGTAGAAAAACTACCAAAAAAATAAGTAATTAACAGCTAAAATGGAATTTTTGCAGTTAGGTAGATAACAGAACGAGTGCCAGTAGTGAGAGTAGTTACAGGTGCGTACGTGGATGTCATAACTTTTAAGTTATAGATTTGTAAGCGCATATTCATAACTAACATATTATATTACAATCCAAAGCAAGATGATGCGGGCTCAAATATAATGCGTGAGGTCGTTGTTGGAGTTGCAATATCAAATGTTAATTATGAAATTCAGTAAAGTACAATTTTTACAAGGGATCAACTCTATTCATACTCATACAAGAGAAAACTACAATTTGTAAATATTAACAAATAAATGAAAATAAAGACTTACTTTTATTGTCTAGACCAGTGGTTCCCAAACTAATTTGGCCTACTGCCCCCTTTTCAGAAAAAATAATTACTCAGCGCCCCTGGAAATCTACATTCTTTAACCGAACAAACAGAAAGATATTGTAGTGGTAGCTTCTCGAGACTGATAATTATTTATAAGAGTATCTCTAGGTAAGAAATTATTTTGAAAGAATAAATTAATTAGCAATTAAAAAGTACAAGGGGGGATGTATACACTAAAAGTACAACATAAATATTTGAGAATTGGTTAATGAATGATACATTAGATACAGTTACCGTTAAATTCTGAATAGTTTATTAAAAAGGTTCGAACATATAAGTTGATTTAGTTGGGATAGTTGTTCGGTAACATCAGAGCTTAGATTTTAATTTGTATTAACCGACAATCGGAATAACTAAAGTGAAAGCCAAACTCAAATGACTATCTGAAAAAGTCGAATATGAAATTTTATAATAAAATATATCGTATAGAAATTTGGTATAAATTATTATTGCTAGAGTGAATGATATTTTTAAAATAACCAAATTTTTTCTGAATTTGTAACCTGTATTTTGAGTAAAAGCAAATTTAAATAATAAAAACACTATTATATTTACTTTCTGGATGGTGTATTAAAGGGTGTGATAAAGTAAAATTAAAGAAACAGAGAATAAACGAATTTTAATAAACAGACTGAATAAATAAAGTAACAAATGGTATGGAGAATAAGAATAGTTAATTATGGTAAATAGTCTTCATGGAATAAATAAATCTGTAACTTGCATTTTGTGTGTTTATTTGTAAAATAATGTTACACTATGTTACACAACAGATGAAATATGTACAAACGGTTTTTCTAAATCTTCTTATCTTCTCTGCCTTCTTTAAGCTTTCACTGGCCCCCAAACGCACCCAAGGTTACTATCGCCCCCCTGGATCGTTCCAGCGCCCCCCAACGAGCGGTTCGCCCACTTTGGGAATCACTGGTCTAGACCATAAATACATTTTTTTTTTGCTAATATTGTATTCAGATAGTTGGGGAGATTGTTGTACCTTCGTCCAATTTTTTAAAATTATTTTTCCAAGGTCTTGAACATATTTATTGGACAAAATTGTTTTAGCAACTGAATGGTAGTACCTTTATCTCGGTATGTGTTGATCACATCAATGTGCTACATAGTTTTTTTCAGTATAATTTTTTTAGATCAGATTCAATAAATTTGTTAGCAAAACTTTTTTTGAAATATTTAAGCTCATGTTCCTCAGTCGTTTTGACAATTTCTGCCACAAAATTCCTTACACTTTTCTTTGCTCTGATAAAGACAAGACCAAAGTTTTTCACTTTTAGTGGTCCTATCGTTTTCTTCATTTTCCTACAAGAAAACAACACACTCCCCCAATAAAACTAAAACAAAAACTAATGATGAAAAGCTTGAGAAATACTGGAAGTGATACAATTGCCAACAGAAGACGTACAAGGGATGAGAAGTGAACATAAAAAGTATAGTGAAGAGATAAGGGAACGAAAAGCAGAAAATGAACATACAAAAAAAGAAAAAGCAGAGCTAAAAGAGGAAATCAAGACAATAAATGCTAGACTGGATGTGATGGAAAGAGAGAAATGAAGAAATAATATGGTAGTACAAGGACTATCGACAAACCGCTAACACCAAAATAATTAATACAAAATTTAACAATAGAGCAACTACAGAAAACGCAACACATTGAACTCGAAAGTTCTAATGAAGAAATTAAAGTTATGAACAACAAAAATAAACTAAGAAAAATATAAATTAACAATGATCTGAAGAAAACCCAGAAAGAGGTACAAGAAAGAGTCAGAAAAATAAAAATAGGTTATCAGAAAGTAGTAATTAATGATCAAGAATGGAAATGGAACAATGAAGAGAGGCTAAAAATGTCAAAACGCAAAATATCAAAAGGGGCAGAACATAATGTGCCAAAAAACAACTAACAGAACGCAATACAGCAAAGAAATAGTTCACAAGGATTAAATTTGGCAACATCGAATATGTGAAGACTAAACAAAAAAGATAAGGAATTTGAGGAAGTAGATATAAATACTTTAACAATCACAGTAGCCAAAAAAAAGGAAAAAAGATCACACAGTTAGAGGAAGGACACATCACATTATGTGGAGTTACACATGAAGAAAGGGCTACAGTCTACAGAAGAAGTTGAGTGTACGATGCACAAAAATGTAGCAAAGTACAAAGATATAGGAATGTACATCCGAAAGAAAACAAAAACTGAATTGCAAATGGGAGACAAGAATAGATTTAATGTAATAATACTCCACGGTCCAAACAAAAGACGATAGAGCTGAAGCCAAAGACAAATTCTGAGAAGATGCTTCGGAAATTGTTGAAAGCTGTAAAGGAATAATTTTGAGACTAGGATGAAATGGTATTAAGCCCACAACTTGGCTCTGTTTGCATTGAAGGATAATTGACCGATTCAATAGGCACATAGTTGGAATATTTTATATAATTGCAATTTTAAACTAAAATAAAATGTTAAATGCATTGGTAATGAGATGTGAGAAACGGTAATTAGTCGGAGAAAGGCACGCAAAGGCAAAGCATATTTCAGAGGGTTTGAATTGGCTTGTGAATAAATTAAAATAATTAAAATGAAAGGTTTGTGCACATGTAAAGCCAGACCACACAAAATTAATTGACACAAAAGGTTTGTTAGGTGTATTTTAAACGGAGCGTAGTATGTATCTATTATTGTTAACCTCGTTTCTTACCTTGCGGTGTAGAGGCTGGTGCTTCATGTTGTTATATAACCCTTTTTCGAACGGTTATTACAATTACTAAATTGGATATCTACCCTATTGCTTAGTTAACAGAAGTAGTATCGAGAATAATGTATTAAACACTTACCTTGTTGCTTTTGAATTACTTTCAAAATTGACATATCTCACTTATGAAAATATATGATTGAAATTATGTCACTTGACTATTATTTAAAATTACCTCGGCTAGTCAGTTTATTGAAAAAATAAGAATCTATCTCCCTCAGCTGAATGAGTAAAGGTTATAATAATGAATCTCTTTATAATTGAATACTGAATTACAAAATTATTATTGTATTGACTTCTTTGTCATTCACACTCCTTAGTACTTTTAATAGAACCTTCTTTTAAGTTATATTGTATTATTATGCTTGGTTTGACATTACAACCAATCAAAACTAAATGTCAAATTGTAACGTTTGCCTGCAGATCAAAATTGTTATTCCTAATATTAATATAATATTTAAATTTGATCCTTGTCCGACCTTATCGTAATTTCCGTAATGTCAATGCACGAGGCGATAAGCAGAGCGCAGTGACCGACGTCACGTTCGGTGACATCCAGTAAGTACAAAAGTGCGTCGCGCGCTGTTTCTCCCCACTTTTAGAAGCGTTCGAAGTCGCATAAAACGAACGGCGGAGCTCATTCCGAGTCAGAGAGACACAGAGATCCGAATTTACTTCCCCAGCGAAGACTTCCATCCCAGTTTCAGTTCCCAGTTCCACCTGCCCGTATCCCTGTTCCTGTCGAAGATTCTCCCGGAACCATTTATTTCCCTGAAAGCCGAATCCCGACCTGTTACCGTTATTAATTATCCCGGGCCTTAGTTGAATTGGTGGCTAAATATTGCATCCTTTTCACTAAAGCCATTATTAATTAAACCTGAACTTAGTTGAATTGGTGGCTAAATATTGCATCCTTTTCACCAATACCGTTATTAATTAAACCTGAACTTAGTTGAATTGGTGGCTAAATATTGCATCCTCTTCACTAAAACCATTATTAATTAAACCTGAACTTAGTTGAATTGGTGGCTAAATATTGCATCCTCTTCACTAGGGCCATTACTAATTAACCCAGAATTCGCCAGTCGAAAATAGTCCGAGCGCACGAAATTTCCCGGCCGGCTTTGGAGGAAAAGCGGCCACATTGAGCTCACGTTCGGACTATGAAATTGAAGTCATATTTATTAACGCAATGCGGCGTTTTTAGTTTATCCGTCTTCAGACGTCCCTAAATTAATTTAGAGGCAGTACGCCGGGCTTCACCCGCGTCTTATCAGTTAAATCTCCAGAACCGTGATATGTTTTATTGTATAATTGGCAGACCGTTTAATTCGATTTTTTCCAGCTACCTACTCCGAAGGGACAGAAACGGGGCCGCTTATCAACCGCACCTGCAATGCCTGGCCGACCGCCGAGATAAGAACGCCGGTTATCAGCTCCAGCCGTCTACACCAGTTTATTGTAATTTCTTGTTAATAATGAATGTTGAAATATCTAAGTGTATCACAGCTAAACAAATTAAATTGTTTAATTGTATCCCGATGGTGTTTTTCTATGTTAAACTATCATATATCTGAGGAACCAAAATTATCTCCGACTGTTTATAAGCTACCCGACGAGCGTAGAGTTTAACATCCCTTACGAGAAGGGACGGGTGTTACAAAATTATTTAATCAAATTACTTTTTCCAAATTGAGGTTAAAATTAATTACAGATACCTAGACCAAAATGATATCATTTCTACTTATAATGGCCGAAAACGTCGAGTACCCGAATCAAAGCAAATTTAGAAAACTTAATATTCTAAATTGCGCTCTAAACCTAAATTATAATGATTTCCACTAATTTTGTCGTACCAAACTTGTTAATAAAAATACACTAACGTTCACGAAGACTCACTTGTACCTTGAGTGTATTTTCTATCAGCTCCTAACTGATTGGCAGTCGTCAAACACCTCCCTTGTGTTGTTGAAGACCCAAAATAGCTCGTTGTAGCTCTCGTACCTCTTAATACCTTGATAAACGGTAGTACAGCATGCCACAATCACTCTCACTTTCACTTACTGATGGTATAAGTACCAATTACCACTTTAAATGGTTTCAAACCATCTTGAAATTATAATATGAATAATAATTGTGGTCAAACTTGATCGTGAAGAAAGCTATCTTGCTATCACGTACCAAATATACAATATTACTCTCACAATTAAAGGAAAGTTAGCCCTTTAACGTGACTTATTAAACGTAGATTATTCAAAATTAAAGAAGTTTTTTCACTTGCAGTAAACAACCCCTTGGTTGCCTATTGCTACTACTACCACTAATCTATCACCAACTGTTATCACATGATACCCTTTAGATATCTGGATATTAATATTGAATTAATTAAGCATCCACACAGCATGCTACATTACAATGTGCATATATGCAAATTTTTTTGCGTATGTGGCATTTCCAATCGACATGTCTAAAATATATATAATATTAAAAATAATAGAAAATACAATTACATTATACCATATATGTACCTTCTTTCATTGCACCTTGGTTTCCACTGGGCCTAAACCCCAATTATTTAAAAGGGCAGTGAGATCATCCCACACAACAACTCGATTAAATTATTTTCAGTCTCCGCGAGTTTTGTCTTACCATGCAATAAAACTCTATTGGCTGCTAAAAAACTGACCGATATATTCAACTGCTCTTGTGATATTATTTTCTTATATGCTGCACTCATTTTTACCACGTACTCAACCTCTTAACACTGCAAATATATTTAAATGACCGTTAGACCGTTCCTTGATCAGCTGTTTTTCACGACTGTACGTTTACATTCTGTGGTGCCGGTCGGACTGCTTATTATTGTTTGCAATGCAGCATTACCAGATCTATGTAAACAGCCACTGATACCATCATCTGAGAGCCAGTAAGCGACTTCTATTCTAGTTAGAGAATACCAAGAATCGTAAACTGTAGGGGCAGTAGAAGTCAGTAATTTCGATTCGTAAACATTCCGATCCGATTTGACAACTTCTATTTGATTCAAGGAAAGTTACGGAATCGGGCTGAATGTTATCAAGTCTATCATAACAGTTAGATATGCAGAACTGGACCTGTTGTAGGGTCAAGTACACTAGTTACGGATGCCGATAATCTTTGAAAATACAAACTTGCTTTAATGAACAAACATCTTGAGCTTCTACTTATACTTTTTAAACAGTAATTTAATTATAATCTATTAAAAACCGTTTTATCTTCTAATTGTATAAATTGTTTCTAACATGTACGATATGTACCTAACATGAGAGTTTAATGATTTGTATGCAAGTTCCGTTATTAAAATCATGATTACTTATTTTTTTACCGGGCTATTTTTAAAAACATGCTGTTGTTACACTTTAAATTCAGCAGCTCTAAAAACTCTCCCTTACATCTTTAACACTGTTTTATAAGCAAATACGAACCTGAGGCAAAACCCTTAAAGAAGTTTTTGACTTATTTTTATGTTAGAATGCGAAATACCTTGCAGCAACATCACATTAATATTTTGTAGAGGCCTAACTAATCAAAACGCAAGATTACAATAATACTGTTTCAAATAAATGTATACTTATTATACATATTTAAAACGGTGATTATTACAAGTTAAAAATGCTAGTTTTATTTTTTGCATTCCTTCGGTTATGGAAAATGAAAAATGGTTAGCAACAGTATAAATAGATGCAGTATTTTTTTCTCTACAAAAAATGTACTTACACTTTAGCTCTAAAATAATTAGGGGAGCCAATAATTGGACATTAAGAATTTAATACGAGATGAAAAAAAAATTGACCGGAAGTCGACCTCGGAAAAGAAATCCGATTTCCGGTTTCTATATATTTTTGGAATCTACTCTTCAAGCTGAGTCAAATGATATATATCTCGTCCTCCTAAAATATATCTCAATTTTCTTGCTTCTCAGTTAATAATAACAAGTTAATAAGTTGTCAATGTTTACTTTTACTGAAAATTACACTCCAATCGGTGAGTGCAGAACATCAAATCTGTAGGTAATCCAATACAGCATCAATTATCCAACAGTTGAAAAAGCGGGTTGAATATCACTTGTAGTAACCCTAGTGCACTGAATATTACTGATAACCTTTTCGGGCTGACAAATGCTTTTGAAAAAACCACAATGCATGGCGACTGGCGGGAAAAATTGTCTTGGAAAATTTAGTCCACGTAAGATATTCAGTAAGAACATTGTCCTGTGTACTATTTGCATGAGAAACAAACATTTTTAGTATTCAAGTGGCTCAAATGATCTGTAATAATACGTACTTCAGATGTGATGGTTACATTGTGAAGTTCGACCACCATGTGGGAAAATTATTCTACTAAAATTGACACGATTTGTTACTAAGCAGGAAGTTTGAGTAACATAACCTAAAAAATCGATGTTCGAATCGTATTCGATCAAATTATTCTTTGAACAATGAGAAAATACCCATAAAAATCTATTTTAACATATTTTCATATTGAACCAATTACTTATAAAGTACGTTTTTTTCCTATAAAAATTTTCAAGAACAAGATAAAATTGGCAAAACTGCTTTTTTTATATTATTAGAAAATTTAATTTCGTCAGGTTTTTCTGTAAACGACTTGTGTCATTTTGACATTTAAAATTAAATTGTCAGCTTTTCTTTTTTGAAAATGAATATACGTAAAAAACGGAATCTTTTAAAATTAAATGTAAAAAAAGCAATTCGGAAGTGTGCAGAGGAACTGTTGGATCTGCAGCGTAACATGCCAGAAGAAGAACTTTACGAAAAATTACCTGAAAACAAAACTCCTTAAATGCCAGATTTTAAATTTCCCACCAATTTTCAGTTCTAAAAAGTTACTAAAACAAATTCTACCAACATATATTTTATTAAAGGAATCGAAGTAATGCCAACATAAACCCTAAATTCTTTGACCTTCAACATTTTTATAGGAAAAAACGTACTTTAGATATTATGCGGTAATATTTTGTTCCTTGAATTATTATTTTGTTTGTATAATAGTAGTTACTAGACAATGACAGTCAATTTAACACACAATGAGTACGTTTTTCTCGGGGCTTCTATTGGACAGAAACTCAATTTGAGCGTGTCCATCCACTTGAATTTTACAAGGTAAACCATCTAGTTTAAAATTTTAATCGGATGCGTCAAGTAAAACCAATCCTATAACTTGGCCGCCTCGAATTGGGCGAAGTGGGTGCAGCATTACACTTTGACGACAAAAATACGATCGAGTTAAATCGACAGACCAGCTGCTGTTTTGGTATACAGCTAAGTTCACGTAGATGTGGTTGACATTTTCCGTTCCTGCTAAACCATTAAATAAACTAACCATCATAACAAATAGTACACATGGCAGTGCACCAGCATCTGGTTTTGAGTGGATTATAGGTTGTACCCGAGCTTTAAAATAAAAATTATACATGAAAAATAAGGTTATGTAAGTGTTTGACGTACGATAAAGCAAAGTGAAGTTGGTTAATCAAGATCGTTATCTTCTTCTAATGTATTATTTGTCTTCGTTCAATTTTAGTGGACTTGCTGTACGACAAAAACGCTGTAGCTTGTAACTGATTTGTCACGATCAGATAGAATTTCCATCCGATAGAAGCTCCGAGATAAACGTACTCATTAATCCCGAGTACCGGGTCGAGAGACTGGGGTAAAGTAGCCAACCGGCTATAAACGCTGTGCGGTGAAAAGAAACCTCAGCTCAGGGGAAAGCCGTGTCTTGCACTCCCAACACGGCCGTACCAAGACCGCTGGGTGATATGTGATCTTAGATTGCATCCTTCTCGTGGTGGCCCTGTTTAAACTTAATCCAGCGGATCTAGACTGGGGCAGTCGATAAACACCCCCCCCAAGCCAAGGTGGAAGCGATCGTGCCGAGGGCTGAATGGCAAATGGGTTAATTTTGCCTCGAACGATGCCCCTAGGATACCAGGCGACCTCCTACTGTATTTAGCCTTACCCCCGCAACGGGCTCTGCGGGGGTGGACCTTTATTTCCCGTCTACTCGTGGGAACATCATGGAAAAAGATGAACTCTCTCTCTCTCCCTCCCCTCCCCCCATCCCTGAGCAGAGTGCTTCTACTGAGGCCTCTGCTAACCCCCTCCCCTCAAATAATACGGAGAGCCCCATTCCCGGGGCCTCCACTACTAAGCCGGAAGGTGCTCCCGAAGGGGCCCTCGAGGAAATAAAAATCGAACAACTCAGCCTCCAGGGACCGACAAAACGGAACCTGAGTGGGGCTGAAAAGAAAAGACGAAGGAAGGCTAAGGCGGCGGCTACAGGCTCCGAGGGGACTGGGCTGACACCTATGCCTTCCACATCCGGTGCCGCGGGCAGCAAAGCGGGGGGCATTAAGCGTGGCCATTCGGATGGCAGCACCCCGCCTAGCGCGCAGCGGATGGCAAAAAAGAGTCGGGCGGCTACGTTGAGGCCGTCCACTTACAGCCAAGCGGCCAATAGCGCCATGAGGGTTGCCATCTCGGAGTTTAGGTACCCCGAGGTGAAGCTGTCTGGCGCACAAGCGACCCTGGTCCAGCAGGGGCTGGACTCGATTGTGGATGATCTCCCCCTGGGGGACTCCCAACCGATGTTCTTGCCCCGGTTTGACGAGTTTCGCTGGGCCGAGCTAGGCGTTATTTACATAACATGTGCCGACGAGCCGTCTAAGTTATGGCTCAAGGAGAACGTGGCGAATATCCAACCTTGGAAAGACGCCAAATTAAAGGTTTTGGAAGGGGAAACCCTTCCGAAGCTGAGAAAGCTTATCGCCTGGGTGCCCGGCGCGCCGGACCCCACCGATAAAATTTTGCAGCGGCTCCAGCTTTATAGCCCGGGCCTCCAGACTAAGTTGTGGAGAGTCCGAGACCGTCACGAGGAGCCCCATTCGGTGCGCCTCGTGCTCGGAGTCGATGAGGCCTCCGCAAGGATTCTGGAAGGCCAGGGCTATAAGGCCTACGCCGGTACGAAGAGGGTGTCTTTCACGGACCCCAAAACCAATCGCGGGACCGAAGGACCTTCCGAGGAACCACAGGGACCGCCAGAGGTAGCCTCCATGGAGGTAAGTGCCGAGGAGGAAGGCGGACACTAACTTCTTTAGTTAGATGGCTGACCTTCAAATCCTCCAGATTAACTAGCAACATAGCACCTCTGCGACTAGTTTAATTAGTCGTCAGATGGCTATGGGGCACACAGATGTCATCCTAATACAGGAACCCTGGGTTCACCAGGGCAATGTGAAAGGATTAGATGGTGCTGGGACAAATTATTATTGTTCCAACACTAGCCCAAGAGCTTGTATCTGCGCTGCCAAGCAACTGAACGCTCAATTAATACCAGAATTTTGTTTCAGAGATCTGGTAGCCATAAGGACGAGTCTCGTGAAGGACGGTGGGAGGACAAACCTTGTTGTTTGTTCGGCCTACTTCCCTTATGACTCTCCCGACCCACCACCGACTCAGGAACTAATGAACCTGGTCAATTATTGCAAGGAAAAGCGTTCCCCCTTGCTAATCGGATGTGACTCGAATGCCCACCACACGGTGTGGGGAAGTTCAGACGTCAATGCCAGAGGAAGGGATCTCCTGGAGTATCTGTCAACTACAGACCTTGAGATTCTCAATAAAGGAAGTTCCCCCACTTTTGTTACTCCCAGGCGACAGGAAGTAATTGATTTAACCTTGGGATCCACGCAGGTAACCCAATGGACAAAAAACTGGCGAGTTGTACCGGAACCATCCCTTTCGGACCACCGGTACATCCGATTCAGCCTGGAGCTGCAACACAGCGAAGGTGCAGCGTATAGGAATCCCAAGTCTACCGACTGGGCTGCCTTTAAGGTGGACCTCTCGAATGGACTACAGGGAATTTCCTATAGCACTCGCACCACAAAGGAGGTAGAAGAGCACCTCAGTATTATCAATACTGCGGTCAAGGCTTCTTTTGAAAGGAGCTGCCCGCTACGACGCGCAAAAAGGGCAAGGAAAGTACCATGGTGGAACTCCGAGCTCCAAATGCAACGTAAAGAGACACGCAGGCTCCTAAATAGGGCAATGCGTACAAAGTTCGTATGCGATTGGGACTGTTTTAAACAGGCCCAACGCAATTACAAAGATTCTATTCGTAGATCTAAACGAGAGTCCTGGAAGGCCTTCTGTCTCGACATTGAAGGACTACCAGAAGCAGCTAGACTGCATAAGACGCTCTCAAAAAATCCAAGAGCCAAGCTGGAGTGCCTAAGGCTCCCTTCAGGTGACCATACGGCCACTGATGAGGAGACCCTAAGGCATCTCCTGGAGGTGCACTTCCCAGGCTCTGTGGCTGAAACTGGTGATGTCCCACTAGTAAGGGCTCCCCGCATTGGCATTAGCCCAATGGACTGGGAGATAGCCTCGAAAGTGGTAACACACGAAAAGATCAGGTGGGCGATAAGCACATTTGATCCGTACAAAAGTCCAGGGCCAGATGGCATTTTTCCGGCACTTCTACAGGAAGGGTTGGATTTGCTCATCAGGCCACTCTACAACATATTCAGGACCTGCCTTGCTTTCGGGTATACACCAGTAGCGTGGAGATCCGTTAAGGTGGTCTCTATATCAAAGGCAGGTCGAACCTCGTTTGACCTGGCCAAATCATTCAGACCTATCAGCTTAACCTCATTTCTACTTAAAACGGTGGAAAGAATGGTGGATAGGTACATAAGAGACGGCGCATTAAGGATAATGCCGCTGCATCCAAACCAACATGCTTACCAAATGGGCAAGTCAGTGGAATCGGCCCTTCATACTATCGTTTTTAGGATAGAGAAGGCGCTGGAACACAAAGAACTGGCCCTAGGTACTTTTTTGGATATAGAGGGCGCGTTTGACAACACTGCCTTAGTGTACCTGTATAATACTTTAGTAAGAGTAGGGCAAACAGCGAAAAATTTTGGATCATTTTTTCATGGCTACCAATATTTAATGATATATTGAAAAACAAGGTTGGTAAATCTGACACACGAGTTGTCAGTTTCATCAAATTCGTGGTTAGAAGGTTAGGCTTTCCGTCAGTTTTGACACAGACTGACGCAAAACCTAACCTGCTAACCTTAAATTTGATGTAACTGACAACTCGTGTGTCAGTTTTACCAACCTTGTTTTTCAATATATCATTAAATCTTGGTAGCCATGAAAAAATGATCCAAAATTTTTTGCTGTTTGCCCTACTCTTACTAAAGTATTATACAGGTACACTACACTGCCTTTGTATATACAGGGTCTCTACACTGCCTTTGAGTCCATATGCACTGCGGCAACGAACCATGGAATAGAGCCCACCATTGTTCGGTGGATGAAATCCATGCTAGAAAACCGCAGGGTAACCGCCACTCTAAACGAGGATACCGCAAAGGTGACCGTCAGGCGTGGGTGCCCGCAGGGGGGAGTACTCTCGCCCTTGATGTGGTCCCTCGTCATAGATGGGCTCCTGCGTGACCTCAACGGAGCCGGCATATACACGCAAGGCTATGCAGATGACCTTGCTATACTCGTAAGAGGAAAATTTCCACATGCCATCTGTGGGGTTACTCAAATTGCCCTCAGAATCGTGGAAAGATGGTGCATAGGGCACGGATTGTCGGTAAACCCCGACAAAACCGAACTTGTCCTATTCACAAGGAAAAGGAAGATAGAGGGCTTTGTTGACCCAGTACTCTTCGGTACCCCTCTGAGGGCCGCCGGAAAAGTTAAGTATCTGGGAGTAATCCTGGACGCCAAACTGACCTGGAAGGAGCACTCGGAACGACAAATACAAAGGGCAACTGCCTCCTTTTGGATGTGTAGACGCACCTTTGGAAGCACGTGGGGTCTTAAACCGAATGTCATCCTGTGGATGTACACCGCGGTGATAAGACCCCTCATCACATACGCTGTACTTGTATGGTGGTCGCGGGTCACCTTAGCTAGCGCATAGAAACGCTTTGGCCAACTCCAACGGCTAGCTTGTCTAGGAGTGACAGGAGCAATGCGAACATCACCCACAACGGCCCTGAAAGCCCTTCTCGGACTCGTGCCCCTTCATCTAATGATTGAGGCTGAGGCTAGAAGGGCGGCCTACAGGCTTAAGTGTGGGGGCCAGTGGACAAAGGTAGGAGGAACGCTGGGGCATTCAAGGGTCCTGTCATTTATGGCAGAGGCTCACGATACCCTCAGCATGAGGAGTGATCGTATGGTCCCCTCCTTTTCCTTCAATAGGCCATATAAAACAGTCATTCCTTCTAGAGAGGACTGATTGCCGTGGCCATAACCTCCTTACTCCTAAGGAACTTATCTGGTTCACAGACGGCTCTAGGACGGAGGCTGGCGCAGGGGCGGGCGTCTATGGCGAATCACCTAGAGTGAAGCGTGCGTTCTCACTGGGCAGGTACGCCACCGTATTTCAGGCCGAGGTGTTTGCCATCCTGGCCTGTGTTTATGAAAACCTAGACAGAGGTTTTACTAACAAGCATATCTACATCTGCTCGGATAGCCAGGCCGCTCACTTAGCCCTGAATTCCTTCAGGGTGTCTTCGGAACTAGTGTCTGAATGTCGAGCGGCGCTAACGAGACTCTGCTTGCAGAACTCTGTAAAGTTGCTGTGGGTACCAGGTCATAGCAACATTGACGGTAACGAAGAGGCGGATCAGTTGGCTAGGCAGGGCTCCAGTGGTGACCCGCCTGGACCCGAGCCAATTCTTGGGATACCATATTGCAACGTAAAGCTAGAAATGAAGAAATGGGTCTGGACCCAGTTCTTCGTGAATGGTCTTTACAGCAGGGACCAAGGCAAGTTAAACTCTTTATTGGGGAGTTATCGCTGTCGACGTCAAAGAGCTTCTAAAACTCAGTAAGCAGCAAATTAGGATCGTAACAGGACTCCTAACAGGGCACTGTCACCTCAACAAACACCTGCACAGAATCGGTATCACAAATGATCCGATCTGCAGGCTATGCGGGGAAGAGGAGGAATCTTCCCAGCACATATTATGCCAGTGTGTCAGACTGATGACCCTGCGACACAAACACTTCGGCGCAGCGTTCTTACAACCGGAGGATATAAGGCTCATCCCTAGAGGCCAAGTGCTAGCCTTTGCGGTTGGTACCGGCCTGTTCAAAGACGAGATATAAAAAGCGGTACGCACAATGGGCCTCAGGCCTGAGTGCCGCGGGTCAACCCCCGCACCGCAAAAAGAAGAAGAAGAAGAAGAAAGTTTTGCATTTACAAGTTCCACCACTATCCGGTTTTTCACCAGTATGAATGTTTGCATCTACAGCTCAATTATATTTAGCGGCCTTTTTATAATAATTACAATAATAGTAATATAGTTTATTCAACAGATTA